>CATIWQ010039527.1:0-15723 GCA_949673415.1 Euphorbia schlechtendalii
CACTTATTATCATAATAATTTTACACATTAAACACCATAGTTTAAGTCATTTTTATACTTCATATAAAAGATTTCACGTGGTATGTAGTTGTTTTTTATGCAAATGCAGGTACTAGGTAAATCTTGGAAGTAAAATGATTAAAGTTGGAAATCCATGAAAAAAGAGTGAAAAAGGTGCAAAAAGATGCGTGGAACTTAAGGATTTGGCTTAGGATCGAAGTTGTCGAATATCGGTAAAGTTACAAGAAGGATTCTAAAGAAAAACACAATTCACTGTCGCGACAACCATTCACGATCGCGACTTAGTATTCTTCAGAACAAAAAGTTGCCAACCAAGTATTCAGGGTCGCGACATGTACTTCGTGGTCACGACATTGACAGTTTTTTGGTCAACTCTTCTCAATTATCAACCGCCAGATAAGAATGATCAACCGCCATCAACTACTAAACGAAAAGACACCTTTTAGAAGTTAACCAATCATGAAAAGGTGTCTTTCCATTGTGGATAAGGATAAAGCTTCTCATCCAATCACAATGAAGTGATGCAATCTTTCGCCAATGGATATAACTCTTCATTTATATAGACGCAACCCTTCATACTCTATAAATAGGGCTCCAAACTCACCAATTTAGTGGGGACAAGTGGTGGATAAAGTGGTGCATGGCATTGTAGACGTGTGTGCATAGATAGAGAATAAAAATATCTAGATTTCGCTACATTCATAAGTGTTAGCGAGAAAATGTATAAGTGATTTGAATCTATTTCGATCACTAGATTTCTCTACATATTTGAGCGATTGTTGTATAAGTGTAATTGCAAATCACTTATCAATAAAATTTTCGTTCTTCAATATTCGTTTATTCGATATTCACAAAGAATAGCATCCTAGCGGAGGTTCTGTACGAGTCGAGACCGAATTCAAAGAAGATGCAGGAATTGCGGGAATTGACGACTCCCATTAAAGAGTGGATACGGTTTGATCAACTTTAGCTTTCACTTGCATACCTTACAACTTTGCTTTGTTTCTACTTGTACTTTCTATTTCGAAGTTTATGATATGTCTATGTGTCATAATGTGTATTTCGTGTTGAGTCTTTTATATTAATCAAGTTATATGCTTTTGAGTTAACTTTAAGAGTAATTTCGGGGTTAACGAGATTGTGTATGATCACTAGATCTGTGATTATAACACTGTTTAGTGAGCCAACATTTTTGGAATGGTAACTTGCTAAATATGGCTATGTGAGAGCGACCCGTATTAAGCATAGTAATATTATCATCCAGGTTTATATAATCGTCTTAATTCATCTGCACTAGATTTAGAAAAGTCATTTCATGTGTTGCTCTGCGGTGAATAATTGAATATCTGAGTGTTTAGAACCGAATCCATTAAATTAATCTAGTGTACGTAATATCTTTTATGATTTTGCATGTTTTGTTTGCTATACTTGTTCATAGGGAATATCTATATACTTTTTATCTTTTCTAATCTTTCATACATTTGTCTATCCATCCATCATTCCAATCCTCCAAACTAAATTATATTATTTTCTTTTATTTCGTTCCTTTTGTTGATCTTTAGAGCTGGTTCCTTCCCTGTGGGATCGATATCTTTTAAAACTGCATCGCAACTGTATACTTGCAATTATCATCATTTTTCTATTTGATAAGTGGTATTGACAACACCTATACTTTAAAGCCAAAATCTTGCAAACAAGTTATTAAACTTATCAGTAGAAAAGTGGTGAACTAGTTTTTGGCGCCATTGCCAGGGATAAGTCTTTCGGAACAAGTGTAGCAAAAAAATTTCGTGAAAAAGTGGACAACACCATTAATGGCTGCCTGGTTACAGCATTTTCTTTGGAGGATGTGACATGTGCGTTAGGGAATTGTGGTAAGGGTAAGGCCCCGAGTTCGGATAGTTTTACTTCTTTTTCTACAAGAGGTTTTGAGATGATTTGAAGCCCGAAATTATGCTATTCTTTTCCCAATTTAATGAGTCGGGTTTCTTTCTAGAGGTAATTAATCATATTTAATGATCCTAATTTCGAAAATTCCAAGTTCCTCAACTCTAAATAATTTTAGATAGATTTTGCTTGTTCATGGATTATATAAATTGTAAAGTAAGGTGCTTGTTAATCGTCTTCAACCTTATCTTGGAGGGCTTATATCCGAAAACCAATTTGCGTTCACCAAGAATCGAAGTATTCACGAATGCTCGTTCATTGCCTCAGAAATAATTCATGTCGTTCATAGAGGTCGTCAATCGTGTTTGGCTCTAAAATTGGAATTTCGTAAGACGTATGATAGTGTCTCTTGGCCGTACATTGACACGGTGTTATAAAGAATTAAATTTGATGAGAAGTGGATTGATTAACTTTTGAGTTGTAGGTGAAGGTTGACAACTTCGGTGTTAGTCAACGGGTTACCGAGTTCACCTATTAATATTGGTAAATGCGTCAAACAAGGAGACCCGATTTCTCCTTTCTTTTTTCTTTTGGAAATCAAAAGGCTTAAGCAATTATTTGAAGCATGTATTCAGGAAGGCATTATCCTAGGTTTTCAGATTAAAGGGGTGGAGGCGGATGTGCCCCTAATTCAATTCGCGGATGATAATTTGTGCTTTTTGCGGCGGATGCTACACTCGTTCTCGTTTTCATTAGAATTTTTTGTTGTTTTGAACTAGTGTCGGGTTTACGTATAAACTTTCACAAGAGCTCTATTTTGGGTATTAATGTTGATGATGGTCTAGTACATTCATGTGCGGATATTTTTTGGTGTAAGGTGGAGTGATTTTCGATCACTTATTTGGGTGTACCGCTAAGCTATAAAAGGCTATCCGTGGTGTCTTGGAACCCGGTTATTGCGAATTTCAGATTCATTTATCTAGGGCATTGTCTTTCGTATGCGGGGAGAGTGACTCTTATTAAAGCGATTCTCGCGACTCTTCCGATTTATCAAATATCTCTTTTCAAGTTGCCAATCATAGTAAATGACAAACTTACTCAACTAATGTGCAATTTATTATGGTAAGGGGATGCGAATTCTGGAGGTCTATGTAAAGTGGGTTGGACTACAATCATATTGCCTAAATCTTTGGGTGGTCTATCACAGCCAATCTTCACTAGGGTAGTTCTTGACATTTCGATGGTCTTAGATGAAGTGAGAATCAAGAGGCCATCAAATTAAAAATATTGTTCATAATTTAACTTTATTTTGAAAAAATTTCACTGATTTCGATGAAACTTGCTTCTAGAATATAATTTAAGTAAAACTTTTGATCTAATTTTTAACAAAAAGCTTATATATATATACACACATAGATATAATAAAAAAAATACGAACCCCTAGGCCTCCGTAATCTTAGCCTATACTTAAAAACGACTCTGATCTCTATTGAAAAGCTAAGTCAACTAAAACACAACAACTAATTGAAAGGAAAAATAGTAAAATACCCAAAAACAAGAGCCAATCTCTTTCGATATGATATAGGTTGAATTAAAGAAAAGCAAAACTAAGGAATAAACAAACTATAGAGATTGTTTTGATTTTTTAATAATCAATATCAATGGTGCCAACCGCAAATTTATCTACCGCATCAACAGAAATCTTAAAGAATCCCCTGTCTCTTCATGTAGATCTGTTACACTTAGTGACCCATGTACATTTCTAAACTTGTGTTCAATGCTACATCGTGCCCAATAATTAAAATGACAAGCTTATTTTGTCTCTCTCTTACCTCAATAGGTTTACCATCTCATGTTAACATAATATCAACACGCTTATAACTTTGATGCTCGACATATGCCTCAACAATAGGACCTTCATCGTCTACATGACTCACAAATCACCAATACCTCTATCGATGTTAATGTTAAATGTCTTAAATTTCTTGAATTCGAACACTTTTCCTTCCTTGAATTGATTGAGATGAGCAAGGGTGGACGCGGGATCTGACTTGAGGGGGGGCTAACAATTACCGAATAAAACTAATATATATGTGTATGCATGTGAAAAAAACACTATAATAAAGTTGTAGTTATACAGAGCAATATAAATAACAAGTTACACTAGGTTAACAATAAAAGGAATGGTTGAGTTGGTAAGAGGAAGGATTCGAAAATTGGACGTTAAGAAGAGGGAGGGTTTAACAATTAATTCCAACCAATTCATCTACAGAAAATCATTAACTAAGTAGTATACAATAATATTATTATCCTAAATATTCAAATGGAGGGGGTTGGGACCACTTACCCCTTTACGTGGGTCCGCCCCTGAGATGAGCACCCTTGACATAGAGTTAATTTTCAATAATTGTGACCCCTTCGTCAATTAAAAAAATCAGAAGTTTTTTTATAATTCAAGCATGTGTTAAAATTTGGATTAATCAAACAATCAACACAAGATTGAATTGACAAACGTGGTGTATCATCCCGGAACTCCTATTTTCTTTTCGTGTGTCTGATTCCGGTCGCATGGACAAGATAAAAAAGAACTGACACAAAATAAATACATAGATTATGTTTATTGAATAAATTTCATAGAATTACAGAGTTGCCTCTGTCTAGCCTGTAAGTTGATTAAAAAAAGAATCGTTAGAATAAAAATTAGAAGAATATATGCAAGTCTAAAAAGATCAAAACAGTATTATACCAAAATATTAGAGCAAATATCTTTCGATAGTATCAAGTAATTTGTATCAATTAGCTTTCATACGAAGTAATGATTTCTAGATGCATATCCTTCCTTATATATATGTAATATACTCTCCAGAATATTTGTGATGCTCGTAATTAACTCTATTGATCACTACAAGCACAACAAATAACTTTTAAAAACAAGATCTTTTACCTAGTACTATTAGGTTCATTATTAAAAAAAAAAGGCAACTTGGTGAAACTGCGGCTGCAACGGAAAATGCAAAATTTACCCAGCACACACATATAGTATTAGTATTATTATCAAAACTTTTATTAAGACATATGTCCTTTTTAAAGTAAACAACAATTATAGGTTATTCATTGATAAATAAGCTCACAAAAACATTAATCTCAAGTAATTTCACATCTCATTCTAAAGTTAAATTTTACAATGCATGCATTTATTTATTTCTTTGCGAATTTCTGTAGAATAAAAATGTACTATATTTCTTATCGAAACCAACCATTTCAAATATAAAAGGAAATTTTCAACTTTCCTCTTTATGAATCTCATATTATACTTGTACAACTGAAGAATGCATAGTTAGCATCAATTAAAAACTTTAATAATGTAATCAAGTTTTTTTCAAACAAAAATTAGTAATCGATAGATTTAACAGAAAATTCAAACAACAAATGGAAAGGACGCAGAACAAGGTAAATGTGTTTCCATCAGAGAACCTTAAACTGCAGAACAAGCAGGATGAAAAAACAAATACAATTGAGAGAAATTTTAAATTCATGAAAATTAATTGACAATTAAAGCAAATAGATCAAACCAAATACATATTAACAAGAACTACAATGAAGAGAAAGGACCTGCTGAAACTAGAATAACGAAAACCTGCCAGGGCTTTCTACTTTCTATTAGTCTCATTCATTACTGGGAAAACACATTGACAAAGGGTTGATTCTTTGAATATGAAATAGAGTGGATCTGTAGGTTCCAAAATGAATTGACTTGCATGGAAAATATCTTGTTCTTTAAAAGATTTATCACTGGAACATTCCTTGACCGAAATTCTTCGTTTTCTCACTAGATCAAGGAGTTCAAAAGAAGCTATTCTTATATAATAGAGATATATTGGAATAACGGGAAATTTTGCTTTTGGGGAATGAGAGTCAAATAAGAAAAGAAAAAAGTAAAGTAAGAAAGTAGTAACTAGCAAGGGCATCTCCAACCTTACCTCAAAAATGAGGTTTGAAGTTGAAAAGAAAGTGGAATTCTTAACCCTACTTCATTTGTAGCTTTAAATTTTGAGGTGTGAACATTGCCGCTTCAACACTATTCACAACTTTAAATTTTAATTTTTTAATTTTTAATGTTTTTATGTTTTTAAAAAAATTCTTATGCTTTGAATATATATTTATAATTTAATATTCTTTTATTTATGAAAAATATATTTTATTTTATTTAAAAAAAATTATTATTACTTTTATATTCATATTTTTAAAGTTTGAAGTGAAATTTGAAGTATACGGTTGAAGAAAAAATATTGTAACAACTTCAAGTTATATAGTAAAATAAAATTTCAATGAAAAATGAAATTGTAGGGTTGGAGATGCCCTTGTAAGGAAACATATAAGATTGAATTGAGAATTGGGAGGGAGACGAAAGACGTACCAAAGTGGAATCAAGGTTTATTGTTGTGCTCGGAATTGAGCTTTCCACTATGAACGAGGGGTTACTCTAGCGATCGATCATTTGACTGTATTCGTGTCGCGACTTGGAGCGGAATCGTAAAGGGCTGCTCCTCTTTTTGGAATGTTTTGGCCCCTTTTGCGAGGGCGTTTCTTTTAGGAATATTGTCGCCTTTGTGTAAAAAACAGGTAAAATTCCATTTTATTCGTATAAAAACACAGTTAAAATTACACATTTATGTTCTGTAAATAGTTAACAAAAATATACTTGCCATTATTCAGAAAATTATTTTCTTTCTCATAATCGAGTTATCTTTGTTCTTGAATTCATATGTTTTTATCAGCTATTCATTCTACCTCAATTTTGCATTGAATTGGAAACTTTACTATAATTTTATTATTGTTCATCATTTTCACTTTTTGAGACCGTAAAAAATTGTATGAATGTCCTACCTCAAATGTGGAATTGTAGACAAAATATTGACCATCTATATTCTTTTATAATATGAAAAAAATCTAACAGTGATACAACATTTCTCTGCTCAAGATTGTAGAATTGATAATTAATTATTATATTTATATAAATTTTATTATTTTCCGCTACCATTTTTCTAATGTATATATTAACGTAACCCTTAGAATTCCTTATAAAGACAATAGCTACCCGATGAATGTAATTTAAAACAAAAATACATTCTATATTAAATTAAACATAGAATCCATTTGGTTTAGATATATCTGAAATAATTAGGAAATGTCGTAATCAAACACTCGAAATGATTGTTTGACAACTCTTAAATCTATTTGCTCATTTTGGAATAAACATGCACACATTTAATAAGTGAAAGGGCAGCAACCACACGCATATTTGACTAGAGACTACAATTGTTTGATGTAAAAAAAATGGGTATGAATAGCAAGCAAGCATTTAATAAGTTAAAAACAGATCCAGACCCACAAAAACAGATCTAATTGAATCTTATGAACATTAATTTTATAAACTAAACACTTGATGCAAATAAACATGTAAAACAGGAAAGCACACTGGTAGTACAATGGGAAATCAAGTATAATTTTTTCAACATGTTTCTCTAAAAAACATTAATTATATTGAAAATTAGATCAAGCATGTCCCATCATGAGGATCATAAAACCAAAAAAACAAGATTTGGTACTAAATATTATTAAGATCGTATCCGAAAACAAGTCATCAGATTCCATTTACAGTTAAATAGCAATTTATTCAGCATATTAAATCCAATCCCATTCTACTTGGCAAAAAGGAGGACGACCAAAAATATATTTGTTGTCACCCGGATGTAACTTCAGAACAGGCAACCATGGTTGAATATTGCATATACAATGTTGCAACTTCATCTGTGTAACCAAATATGAATGACAAAGCAGTAACGGAACAAATGCAAAATAGGATAAATATGAACATTTACCATCGTCTCAAATATTGAACAAGATGTGGCATTAAATTCGCCTTTAGTTTCCAGCAATTCAGCCAAGAAGTATTTTTGTGCATTTTCCGGTCTAGCGGTGAAGCAGACATGGCGCCAACACCCAACACAACGAGATTCAGGAGCAAACAAACATCCACAAGTACTATCAGAATGAAATGCTTTGACCAGTTCAAACACTTCATTCCAAGCTTAGAAATGTTGTAAATTTATAGAAGTTGAAACATAGAGAAAGAATGAGAAGTTACTGAAGCATGCATTGGTAGGCATGAATCCTTAGGGGTCTTTTTACAGAGGTTCCAGAAGGGAACCATAAAAATCATGGATGCTTTGGCAAACAACTGTAGGAGTGTGGAACTTAACGTAGTATTATAGAGTAGTGACTAATCAGATATACAAAGTTATTTGAGTGAAATGAACTTATTGAAGGGAATTGTCATCGAAAACATAACCACGTATACGGAATTACCGGTTAAACTTTCTCGAATTCGAATAGGATCTTCTCAAGAACCATTGATAAGGTTTCAAAAAGATTTAATTTTAATCAAATAAAACTTACTTGATAGTCTTTTTAAGAGACGGATGCCATTAAAGCTCACAGGGAGGGAGCTTCTCCAACGTCACGTGCACGAACCCCTCTTGATTCGGAACCGGTGCTAGCCCAAATTGATGAAAGCCAACTCAATGAACTTCATTAATTAATTTTTGAAAAAAATGGACGGCTCACCATTTATATTGTATTCACGTGTATGTCTATTTTTTATTAAATCAACATACTTTTTTTTTTATATTATATTAGTTTTATTTAAAATAAAACTAATTAAACCTTGTCCCTTTTTTTCAAAGTAATATAAATAATGTACACTTCTAATTTGATTTTAATTAACCATTTAACATATATCCAATTAGAATTAGGATTTATGTTAGGTTAAGCATATTTATAAATTGACCTTAATTAAAAGACTATTTAATAATTAAATCTATAGATTTAATTCTTTAAATTTATTTTAATTGTCAACTTTATAAATTTTCAATTTAACCCACATGTTAATTAAAACCTTTATACTTTAATTTAATTCAATGAATAACATAAACAACTTTATATTATACCATTAATTCAAATTAAATATATCTTGAGTTGTAAAGACTGTTTAATTAAATTGACTTCATATGTCAAATAATTAATAATCACTCTTTCATCATATCTTGTAACATTACATGTACAAGAAATCCCGAATCAGTGATTCTAAGCGCACGATCCTTTGGATCTGTCCATATGTTGGCAATGGGCTTTACCCATAGACTGTAAGCGGATTCTAGCAAACCATTACAGCCCTCAATTGGGACAGAATACAGTTGTCAATTGATGATACTGAACCCAGTAGTTATCTCACAAAGTCCTTTGCCAGCTGATATCTATACGATGAACAAGAGGCATGATGCTTGTCACCCTTTATGCAGTTCATCGTATTTCTTGATCTAGAATAAAATGATAATATAAGTCAACGACTTATTGGACGTCCTTATCAATTTTATTCATCAAGTGGCCGGTGATTCATTTTGATTTATCAAATCGAATGGAAATCCTATCACTTCAACACTACTACTAATATGGTCATGAAATATACCGAGCATACCCGTGCTTGTAATCCAATATTTAAGGACCCGTTAGTAATATACTACAGCATACTCAATTCCACATCCATAATAAGTTGAAATCAAGTCCAAGAACAACTGATATCTACTCAGATTATTGTCTATGACGTACAACCATGTGACTTTGCTGTGTGGATCGGTCCAGCCTCATGTTTTCAACATGTGCCCATGTTCATGATCTACTTTACCAAGTGACATAGCAACTATATTGCTATAGATCATCCAACATACAAGTCTTTTGTTTCATTTATTCCCATGATTAAAACAGACTTGGGACATTTATTATTATCAATCAATGAATACTCTACTCATATTATAGCACAAGGTATAAATGTAGTAGATTATTGCCTTTATAATGTGACACTGCATGAACCAATGCCTTTGGAACTAGGACACATCAACAATTCTAACAGTGGTGTCTGTCACCCCTTGGATTTTTTTTTAAAAAAAAAATCTCCTCTAGGTAACTTATATCTATTTATCTATCTATAATAGGCGAGGCAAGTTTGGTTAGATATAAAGTGAGAAAAGTTGAAAATCTGGTAAATTTTCATTCTTTTCTATTTACAGAAAACCAGGAGGTAAAAAATTACTTTTGGTTTCTGTTTTTCAGATTAGGGTGTGGAATTATTCCCCCAAAAATACTTGTATTATGTCATATTGTTGATTCTATGGCTGTTTGACTAATACATGTATGGTTTTTTTGGATTATTTAATTGAAAGAATATCATGTTGGAGTTGTTCAAATTCAGACATTAGCTAGTTGTATTTTACTAGCATATTTTAGCTGTATTCAAATTGTCAAGGTCAAATCCAAGCATCTTCCTGGCAAATTCAATGTGATTAGAAGGCATTATTTTGGACTTTTTTTAACATGCAATGCTGAATTGAAATACCGAAACGTAAGTTTTTTTGTTCTACAGATTTAATTCTCTTAGAAATAGTCAATATTTGGCAAAATGAATTGATCTCATCTTGTAAAATCATGACATTTTAAAATTATTTGATTGTATGTCGTTTAAATTGATTGTGGATATATGATTCACTTTTACAAGTTGAGGGACTAATGACGCTATGCAAATTTGAGAAAAGTGGTTTTATCATTTAATAGTAGGTCGTAGATTATGCCAAATTTTAATTTGGAAAAAAAACATTTTGTAACTTACAATAAGGCATATTATATATGGATTATGTTGCCTACGCATAGTCTGATAATAAGTGTAATTATACACTTATCAAACATCACCACTAGCAATGATATCTCTAATAAAATGCAACCTTACATCTATGTGCTTGGTTCTTTCATGAAAGACAGTGTTCTTACTAAGGTGAATAGCACTTTGTGAATCACAGAAAACATTAATACAGTCTTATTTAAGACTCAATTCAGAACCAATTCCTTTAAGCCATAAGGCCTATTTGAGAGCTTCAGTCAAAGCAATATATTTAGATTCAGTTGTTGACAGAGCTATAATATGTTGGAGATTAGATTTCCAGCTTATAATATTTCCACCCAAGGTGAAACAAAAATTAGTAACAGACCTACGTTTGTCTAAATCAGCTGTAAAATCTGAATCACAATATCCACATATGTTTGCAATTTTATCATCAGCAGATTTATATAATGCATTGTTTATTTTTAAGTATTTTCCCAACCATTTAACAACCTCCCAATGGCTTTTATTTAGGTTAGACATATATCTAGAAACTAGAATGATAGCATATTCCATGTCTAGTCTTGTACAGACCATGGCATACATCATGCTTCCTACTACATTCAAGTAAGGAACCTTGCTCATATAGCTCATTTCTTCTATAGTTAAAGGCTTAGTAGTGGCTGAGAGTTTAAAATGAGCTCCAATAGGAGTCATAACATCTCTCCCACTATTCAGATTGTATAAGTCAAGAATTTTCACAATATAGTCAGACTGAGATATACAAAGAGTGCTAGAGTCCCTATTTCTATTAATATTCATACCAAGTATACGTTTAACAGCACCTAATTCTTTCATTTCAAATTCCAGGTTTAACATGTCAGATAACGTCTTAATTTCAGACTTAGACTTACATGCCACAAGCATATTATCAACATACAACAGAAGATATATAAACATGCCATTGTTTAATTGAGAGTAGTTTACACATGAGTCATATTGACTTCTATTGAAATTATGACTTAGCATGAAATCATCAAATTTCTTGCACCATTTCCTGAGGGCCTGTTTAAGCCTATATAAAGATTTTTGTAGAAGACACACTAAGTTTTCTTTAGCTTTCTCAACAAAACCTTCTAGTTGGTACATATATATCTCTTCCTCTATATTTCCATGTAAAAAGGTTATTTTTACATCTAATTGTTCAAGTTCTAAGTCATACATGGTAATAATAGCAAGAAGTAACCTTATGGATACATGTTTTACAATAGGAGAAAATATTTCATTGTAATCAACTACTTCCCTTTGTAAGAAACCTTTAGCAACTAGTCTAGCCTTAAGCCTTTCCTTTTCTACTCCAGGTATTTCAGGTTTTCATTTATAGATCCATTTACACCCAATTACCCTTTTATTTATTGGTTTAGGAACTAGTTTCCAGGTTTTATTCTTAATCAAGGAATTCATCTCATCATACATAGTAGCATACCATTTATCCCAGTCATCATGCATTTTGGCATTAGTAAAAGTCAGAGGAGTATTATTATTCACACTGTCAACAATCAAACAAGAGAAAAAAACAGAGCAATAGCTTAAGGAGTCATAGACAATGCAATCAGAGAATCTAGCGGGTAACTTAGTTTCTCTTCTATTATAATTTCTAACATTAACATGATTCTCAGATTCACTTTCTTCATTATCAATGGTCTCATCATTTATTTTAGCAACATTTTCATTTTCATCATTAGCGAGATTATCAATGTCATTTTGATCTATGATTTGAAGTTCCTCAATTTCATGAGCAGGGGTTTCTTTGTCAAGAAGCTCCACCTCAAATATAGATATATCAGTAGCTTCTTCAATTTCAGAAGTAGAGTTAACTTTAGGAAAAACTTTCTCATCAAAGGTGACATTCCTACTAATTAAGATCTTGTTATCATTGATAGACCATGGTTTATATCCTTTGAATCCACTAGGATATCCTAAGAAGATGCACATTTTAGCCCTTGGTTCTAACTTTGAACCACTTACATGAACATATGCAAGACAACCAAAAACTTTCAAAGGTTTATAAGTGATAGGATGACAAGTCCACGTTTCATTAGGACACTTAAAATCAATAGCAAAGGCATGGGATCTAATTATTAGGTAGCATGAAGTATGAGTTGCTTCAGCCTAGAATTTGGACCCTAGCCCAGATTCATAAAGTAAGCACCTTACTTTATCAAGAATAATCCTATTATACGTCTTAGAAATGCCATTTTGCTGAGGGGTATATGCATAGGTTCTATGTCTTAAAATCCCAATTTTATTACAAAATTGGTTAAATTCATCATTGACAAACGCTAGACCATTATCAGTTCTTAATACCTTAATTTTCTTTCCTTTAGGTTTTAACTAATAATTTCCATTCACAAAACTTTTCAAAAACATCAATTTTATGTTTTAAGAAGTATATCCATATTTTCCTAGAGTAATTGTCAATAAAAGTAACAAGGTATTAGGAACCAGAAATATGAGCAGGTATATGAGGTGAGCCTCATAAGTCATTATGAATATATTAAAGGCATTCAGTGGATTTACAAACAGAAAAAGTAAAAGGACTTCTTATGAGACTTCCCAATCACACAAGTTTTACATGCATCAATTTTATAGTAGTTTGGGATAGTAAGATTACCTCCTTTGTTTAATATTTCCAAACCTTTTGTTCCAATATGGCCCGTCCTTTTGTGCCATAGAGTGGTAGAATCAAACTTAGAAGCAACATTATTCATCTCACGAACAACAAAGCCAATTAATACATATAAACCATTGCATAGAGTGCTTTTTATGATGCATGAGTTCCCTTTATTTATATGTAGCTCACCTTTAGAGACAGTATAAGTGAAGCCAAAATTATCAAGAGTATTGAGTAATATCAAGTTTCTTTTCAAATCAGGTATATATTTAACATTTTTTAGCAGAACAACTCTATTATCCCACATCTTTAGTTTAATAGAACCTATACCTTTAACACAACAGGATGATTTATTTCCCATTATAATTTGACTACCAGTTAAGTTTTTGAGATCAATGAACCATTCCTGATTTGAGGACATGTGAAATGTACACCCCAAATCAAGAATCTAATTGGTCTCATTCCTAGCATCACTAATAGTTAGAGCCTCAATATTATCTTCATTGAAGGTATTAGCCATTCTAGTATCAGTATTTGGGTTTTGGAATTTTCCTAGTCTTTTCTTGCAGTATTTCCTAATATGACCTTTTTCATGACAGAAGTAACAAGTTTTATCTGTTTTAAATTGATGGCCATTACTATTAGGGTCATCATTAGAACTATTATCATTCTGTTTCTTAAAACCATTATTCCCAAAGTTATTCCCATTTTTCTTCTTTCCTTTCTTTTTACCTTTAATTACTAAAGCATCACTAGTACTAGAAGAGGACTTACCTTGAGAGTTGGCTTTCATTTCCATTTCCCTTATTTTGAGAGAATCCACAATGTCTTCACAGTCTACAGTCTCTCTTCCATATTTGAGAGCATCCTATATGTTCTTGAAAGAGTCTGGTATTGAATTAAGAAGAAGGATAGCTTGAGTTTCTTCATAAATCTTCTCCCTTGTGTTTTCAAGATCAACAATTAGACGTTGAAACTCATCATAATTTTCTTCTACATTTTTATTTGACTACATTTTAAAGGCAAATAATTGTTCTTTTAATAACACAGTTTTGGTTAAGGAAGTAGTCATATATAGAGCTTCAAGTCTAGTCCAAACTTTAGCGGCAGTATCTTCATTTCTAATTCTACACAAGACATTATTAGACAAGTTCAAGATAATAGTACTATACGCTAATTCCATTAAATCCTTTTTCTCATCATCACTAAGATTAGCAGGGAGAGAATTAATTCCCTCTAGAGCCCTAGAACAATGTTGTTGGACCAAAATGGCCAGCATTTTCCTTTTTCAAATATTAAAAACACTTTTTCCATCAAATTTCTCAACTTAAACTTTCGTTGAAGTAGACATGGTACAAAGATTTAGTCAAAGTTCAAAATTATGCATGATTATAAAATGATTTCAAAAGATTATCAAAATAGCCCATGAACTTTTCAAAGAAATCTTTTAAGGCAAGGCATAAGATTTGGACAATCAGTTTCTCATGCATACATACAATCAAGCAAGATTATCAACCAAACAAACCTAACGCTCTGATACCAATTGTTGTGAGTGGTTAGCTCACCCTAACTCAGTATTCAAATAGATTATATCATTCACAGCAAGAACTTAACATGCAAGACTTTCAAGAAGATAGAGAAATTAAAAACAACACAGAAATTTAACGTGGTTTCATTGGGTTTTTAGGGCTAGACTATTCCCCGAGGGAAGGCCTGTGACAACTGCATATTCATCTCAAGAAAAGGTTATAGATCTCCAGTATCTATCAGCACCAAGATTCAGCAATCTCTCCAAATAAATATCTCTAAAATAGAAGTTTAAATGATCTTAAACACTACAAGAAAATCAGTGATCTACAATGGATATTGCAACGGAAATTGCAACCGAAATGATGTTTTGCAACAGATTTGCAACGACATGGTTTTCGTTGCAATATACGTGCTTGCAAATCACTTTGCAACAGTTTTTAATTCCTTTGCAAAGTTGTAACGAAAATGTTTTCCGTTGCAAATTCTGTTGCAGTTTTGCAAGTGGATTTCACTTGTAATTTTCCATTGCAGATTTGCAACGGAACTTTCCCTTGTAAAATAGCTTCTTACAGATCTGCAAGTGTTGAACCCTTGCAATATCCGTTGCAAATTATTTAATAGAAAAATAAAATAAAAATGGTGGAACAAATATATTATTTGGATTGAAGTGAGCTACTTATATAGATTTCATACGATTCCATTCTAATGCCTGTATTATTAAGATTAATAGCATTTCAAGAGCTTATTGTAAATAAAAGAAGCCATAATATGGCTTCTTATATTTACAATTGATCTAGCAATACTCCACTTTTGGACGTACCCACTTTTTCTACATTCTTGTCAACTTTTTTATCAACCAATTATACAGACATGCTGCAAAGGGATTCAAAGTACTATATTT
>CATIWQ010039538.1:0-15702 GCA_949673415.1 Euphorbia schlechtendalii
TATATATTGGAAAAAATAAGAGATTTAAGTGCCAATGGAGTTTCCCATCTCTTATTTATCCTTTTTCTGCTCTTACCAAATTGTTCTATTTTTTATTCGAAAGATGCCAAACTTTCTCTCGAACTACGCGTACTTGGCATGCACACGCTAGAAAGAAAACTCAATGAATAAGCAAGAATAATATGTTAATAACAAAATATAAATACTTAAAACAAAAAATAAAATTAAATAATATCTAATTGATATATAAATATAATTGCCCGTTCTCCGACAATTTGATCTCTAGAACGCACTTGCCTTTCCCGGCAATGACGCCAAAAAATTGTTTGCCACTTTTCTACTAATAATATAAAAGTTCTAAATATGAACATGTGTAGTCAGTACCGCGTATCAAATAGAAAAATGATGATAATTGCAAGTATACAATTGCGATTTAGCTTTAAAAGATATTGATCCCCCAAGGAGGGAATTCGGTTCTAAGGATCAATTAGAGATACGGAATAAAAGAAAATAAGATAAGTTGAAGGTTTTAATTGGTAGATTGATGAAGGGACAGATTCATGAACAGATTAGAGAAGATGCAAAGCATATAAATATTCCCTAAGAACAAGTATAGTAGAGTAAAATATGCAACATAATCAATAATGTTTTATGCACTAGATAACTTCAACAAACTCGGTTCTAGATGCCCAAATATCCTATAATTCACCACAGAGCAACACATGAAATGACTTTTCTAAATCTAGGGTAAATGAATTATGACACTTATAAAATCTTGGATAATAATAATAATATGCTTAGTGCGGGTCGCTCTCACATAGCCGTATTTAGCAAGTTACCACTCCAAAAATGTTGGCTCACTAAACAGCGTTAAAATCATAGATCTAATGATTATACACAATCTTGTTAACCCCAAAACTACTCTTAAAGTCAACTTGAAAGCCTATAACTTCATTAATATGCAAGACAAAATACTCATTATGACATATAGACATATCATAAACTTCGAATTAGAACATATAAGTAGAAAACAAAGTAAAGTTGTAAGGTATGTAAGTGAAAACTAAAGTTGATCAAACCGTATCCACTCTTTAATGGGAGTCGTCAATTCTAACAATTCCTGTGTCTACTTTGAATTCAGTCTTGACTCGTACAGAACCTCTACTAGGATGCTATTCTTTGTGAATATTGAATAAATAAATGTTTAAGAATAGAAACTTTTATTGATAAGTGCTTTCCAATTAAACTCATACAACAATCGCTCGAATTTATGGAGAAATCTAGTGATCGAAACAAGAATCGAATCACTTATACATTTTTCTCTGTAACACTATGAACTTGGAGAAATCTATATAACTTTCACTCTCTATCATGTATCATCATAGTACTTGAATCATCCACCCATGAAATTGGTTGATTTGAACCTCTATTTATAAAGTGAAAGATTGCGTTTATCTAAATGAATAGTCATGTTTATTAGTGAAGTGTTGCATCATCTTCATGTGATTGGATGCAAGATTTCATCCTTATCTTCAATGGATAGGCACCTTTTCATGGTTGTTGTTCTCCAAAAGGTGTCTCTTTTTGTCTAACAGTTGATGGCGGTTGATCGTTTTTATCTGGCAGTTGGAAGTTGAGAAGAGTTTACCAAACCTGTCATGACTCACGAGCATGACATACATGTCAAGATTGTGAATGTAAGTTGGTAACTTACTTCTTGTGAAGAATGATAAGTCACGATCGTGATAGATAGTCGCGAGCGTGACTTAGCCAATCGTGACTTATGCTTTTCTTCATGATTCTTCTTTGTAACTTTATCGATCTTTGATAACTTCGATCCTAAGCTAATTCCTTGCATTCCATGCATCTTTTTGCACCTTTTTCACTCTTGTTGCATAGAATTCCATCTTTAATCATTTCACTCCCAAGATTCACCTAGTTTCTGCACATGCATAAAAAAACAACTACATACCACATGAAATCTTTTATATGAAGTATAAAATGACTCTAAACCACATCTTTTTATGAGTAAAAATATCAAGATAATAAGTGTAATTATACACTTATCATTGGATTAAGTGTTAGCTAATGTAATAGTCGTAGCTATCCTAGAATTAAGCTTGTTTACAAAGAACACCTCACCATTATGTATCGAGATTGACTAGAAACTTGTTCTATCAATCTCATACTCTGATCAGAGGTTTATGAGTGTGCCACTTCAATAAGAGGCCTTAAGGTAAAAATCCCATTATATCACTATATCAGGAGCGATAGATCCCATATTGACTACTCGTCTTACCAAACAATGATCATCTTATATCCGTAATCATCCGTATCATCAGGGTATTATTAAGTATGACCAAAGTATAGCAACTCTCACACAAGGTAACTAGTATCTCGGGTCTAAGGATACTTGTACTGTTACTACAATAAAACATGACACCAACTCACAAATATAGTAATTTCTGAGTGTCTGTCTTATAGCGGTCTCCAATGTATTACCTGAATACATTCATGTGTAAACTCAAGGTATGACATTTAGCTTGTTAGATCAGCTGATTGGATCAAACCCAAGGAGTAAGCTTACACATGCTAGACTGTCCGCTTCATTTATGTCTAGTCTTAATGAAACAATGACTAGGGATATTTAGATTTCTCATAGTAACATGTGTGTGCTGTTCTCACACCACATATCTCCCACAGACTTTTTCTTATTATATCAATGAACATATACATAAAAATAATATCATATATATAATACTAGCGAGATACATAATTTAGAAACAATCATCGATATGTAATAAAGATACCTTATTATTGTTAAACAATAATGTGAAACTATTTGAACATTAGTGACTAATAAAGAAATATCCCCCTAATTCCCTCTAGGGCATACATTATGTCTAACTAACTCCCATTTTCACTAGAACCAATTGCCCATGCACTTCATGCCATACTCGTTAACATTCTAGTCATGCTTAACCTGAGTTAAAGGCTTTGTAACCCCATTCGTTAGATTCAGATCCATATGGATGTATTTCAAGCTTATATTATTACTAGTTACTATCTCATGAATGAGATGGTATGTTCTAAGTATGTTTCTGCTTCTTTGACGAGAATGTTATTCCTTTGCCTAAGCAATAGCCCCATTGTTATTATAATAAACCACTATTGGATTTACAATGCTGAACACCATGCCAAGACACCAATAAATCCCTTAATCCAGACAACATGCATAACTACTTAAGAAGTAGCTATATACTCAGACTCAGTGGTTGAATTAGTAATCGTATCTTATTTGAAACTTTTCCAAACAGTTGCCCCTCCATTTAACATAAACACATAACCTGATTAGGAGTTGTATCGTCCCTGTTAGATTGAAAACTCACGTTTTTATATCCCTTCACATATGGATCATCTCCATAAACTAAAATCATATCCTTAATTCTTCATAAGTACTTAAGGATAGTTTCAATTGTTATCTAGTTCTTCTCACCTGGATCTGATTGAAATCTACTCGTGATGCTCGATGCATGTGAGACATCTGGCTGAGTGCATACCATAGCATACATGATGGATCCTATTACCGAAGCATAGGGTATTCCATTCATGCGCAGTCTCTCCTCTTATGTTCTCGGAAACTGAGATTTAGAAAGGTTAATCCCATGAGTCATTGGGAGGTAACCGTTTCTTGACCTCTCAAGGTTAAATCTAGCCAAAAACCTATCTTTGTATGTACTTTGAGAAAGACCTAGCAACCTCTTAGATCTATCATGGTAGATCTTTATACCAAGTATAAAAGCTACTTCTCCAAGGTCTTTCATGGAGAACTTCTTTGACAACCATGACTTAACTATTGGAAGAAAAGGAACTTCATTTCCTATTAATAATATGTCATCGACATATAATACAAGGAAAACAATCACACTCCCACTACCCTTCTTATATACACAGGGCTCATTAGCGTTTGACACAAAACAAATTTCTTGAATTATTTCATCAAACCTAATATTCCAACTCCTTGATGCTTGCTTAAGTCCATAGATGGACCTTTGCAACTTGCATACCTTCAAGCCATCTTGAGATGTAAAACCTTTGAGTTGTATCATATATACATCCCGATCAAGGTTCACGTTGAGGAACATGATTTTCACATGCATCTACCAGATATCATAATCGTGATGAGCAGAGATGGCAAGGAGTATTATAATAGACTTCAACATGCCTACTTGTGAAAAGGTTTCATCATAGTCAATACCTTCCTTTTGACTATAACTTATGTATCTAGCATTGATAAATGTTATGAAGTAGACAAAACCTTCATGTGTCTTAGCGCCCATTGGACCACATACATCGGAATGTATTATTTCCAAAGTACTCTTGGCACATTAACCCTTTCCTTTGATAGGTTTCTTTGTCATCTTGCCCCTTAAACAAGGTTCTCATGCCCCATAGGATTCCAATTCCATTAAGCCCAAGTCACCACATTTATGCAACTTAGTTAAGAGAGTCCCTTTTATATGCCCTAGATGACAATGCCATAAGTATGAAGATTTCTCATTATCTATCTTCAATTTCTTAGAAATGTTCATATTTACAATCTCAGTTTTAGTATCTCGATTGTAAATGCCATTCACACATAATTCCGCAAGCAAAAAGAATATTATCAAGTCGAATTTGACAATTATTATTTAAAAATAAAATCTCAAATCCTTCTGTTGCTAAATGTGTAACAGAAATAATATTCTTAGTGATAGTAGGAATATAATAGCAATTGTTCAAAACTAAAACAAGGCCACATGCAAAGAAAGGCTATATGTCCTTATAGTTGTTGCGGTAACTTATGCTTCTTTTCCAACTCTTAGGTCCATTTCCCTCTTTGCAAGCCTCCTACTATTCCGTAACCCTTACATAGAAGTACATATATGAGTACCACAACCAGTATCCAATACCCATGTACGAGTTTTAAGCAACACTAGCTAGTTCAATTGCATACCTTCTACCATATGGTAGACCACACACCTCTCAAAGTAGGTGCAGCTGTTCAATGACCCGATCTTGGGTAAATTAAGCTTTGCGAGCAGCTCATGACAAGCTCTCGCCTCCTAGCTCATCCTTGATGCTGTTATTTCATTGAAGTCATAGTTAGTAAGGAGTTCTCAATCTTATGGGACAACTACTTTCTCCTTATCTCCAATTCTTCTCAACCTTGTATCTTTCAAATGCATATTCAGGAGACTAAATACCAACTCATAATAGATCAGGTATGAGATGTTGTTGAACTCCACCATGAGAACATCATCACAGCCTTGGATTGTGTAGAGGCTTGAGTAGAAGCCTTTGATTAGGCTTTTGATAGCTCAAGCAGCAAAAGCTGGCTGAGGTTTTGTTGTTTGATCACCTAGTGCATGAACTTATTTAGCCTGAATGCTTTCATAGTTGACCTCAAACACAGGACCAAATTCTAGATTCTCAACCCATTCCACTTTTGTAAAGACGGTTCCATGGGAGAACACAATCCTCTTCCATGATCCGTTGATGTGCACAAACATCTTCTTCTTTGATTCTCCTTGAAGCTTAAGAGTCCTCTTGGTGTTCACCATTTCAGTTGAGAGAAATTTGAGAGTAGAGAGAAAATTAGGGTTCTTTGAATTTGAAGCAATTAGAATTTCAGAAAGCAAGTAACCTCTCTCTTCATCTCATCGTAACTTTTATAGGCAATCTTCAACTTTCACTGATACATGGTGCTCGTAAAATAGAAGATCAAAATCAACGCTGAAATTCACACTTAATTAACTGATATAGTAAAATGGTGAGTTTAATAACAGACTATTCCAATTTAAAAATGTCCTTTGAGTAAAGTGGGTTTTTTATTTTTAACCACGAAACAATGTTACTTTAAAATATAAAAAATGTTAAATACATGTTACCTCATTCGATTGAGTTAGAATTTGATTTCCAACACTTAGCTAAATTTCTTTATTTTCTTTAAATGGGGTTTGCCAGTCCAATAAGTTGCCTTAGAACATTGAACTACTCCTTGGCCAAAGGTTTGTTGAATATGTCAGCCCACTGTTCCTCAAAAGGAACATACTCCGATATGACATCTCTCCTTAGCACATGATCCCTTATGAAGTGATGTCTTATATTGACATGCTTCATCATGCAATGTTGAACTAGATTCTTGGATAGGTCGATTGCGCTTTTGTTATCACACATAACTTTAAGGCATTTTGACTTTATATCATAATCTTCTAATTGATGCTTAATCCATGGCAGTTGTGCTACTCAACTTCTTGCCACCATGTACTCAATGCAACAGAAGTTTGCTTCTTGGTATACCATGAGACAAGATATTCTACAAGGAAATGGCATCCTCTTGTGGTGTTTTTCCTGTCTAGCTTATCTTTGCCATAGTCAGCATCTATGAATCCTCTAGGAGTGAAATTTGAGCTATTGGGATACCAGAAACCTGCACTAAGAGAACCTTACAAGTACCAGAGAATTCTCTTAACATTTGCTAAGTGAGATTTTTGGGGTTAGCTTGATAACGTGCGCAATAGCACACAACATATTGAATATCAAGCCTACTACCACTTAAGTAATGGAGAGAACCAATGATACCTCTATAGAACTTGCTATCTACAGGCTTACCCATCCTTACTTAAGATAGTGTTAGTGGCCATTGGAGTGGACATTAGCTTTGAATGCTCCATATCAAACTTCTTTAGGACTTCTTTGGAATACTTTGCTTGGCTGATGAAGATTCCATCTTCACTTTGCTTGATTTGAAGTCCAAGGAAAAAGTTGAGCTTTTTCATCATTGACATTTCAAATTCGCTCTTCATTTACTTGTTGAACTCTTTGCATAGATTCTCATCAGTTGCTCCAAATCAACATAAATTTGGACTAGTAACACATCATCTTTTCTTCGCTGGATAAACAGAGTTGTATCCGCTTTCCCTCTTTCATAGCCTTTGTTGATAAGGATATTGGTCAACCTCTCATACCAAGCTCTTTTAGCCCACTTCAATCCGTAAAGAGCTTTCTTCAGTTTGAAGACATGCTCAGGATTCTTGAGATCTTTAAAGCTTGGAGGTTGGTGAATGTAAACTTCCTCTTGAATGAATCCATTCAAGAATGCACTTTTGACATCCATTTGAAATAATTTGAAGTTCATATATGATGCGAAAGCATATAGGATTCAAATTACTTCAAGTTGAGCTACAAGAGCATAAGTCTCATCATAATCGATACCTTCTTGCTGATTGAAGCCTTGAGCAACAAGCCTAGCCTAATTCTTGACAACAATGCATCTTCATCAAGCTTGTTCTTGAAAACCCATTTGGTGTTGATCCTTTGGGCTTTGGAACTAGATCCCAAACATCATTACGGTTAAACTGATCCAGCTCCTCTTGCATTGCGATCATCCAATAATCATCTCCTTCTGCATCTTTGAACTTCTTTGGTTCAATCAATGAGATAAAAGCTAGATGGCTCATAATTTTGCTGAGCTAAACTTGCATCATAACAGGATTATAGACATCATCAACAATGCTTTTGAGAGGGTGATTGCGATGAGTTCTAATCTCTCTTGGTAGACTTGGATCTACTACTAGAGGTTCTGCATTTAGTTGTTGAGGATGAGGTTGATCTTCTCCTTATTCCTGATAATAAGGCCATCTTCAGCATTCACCACTTTTCTACTGATAATATAAAAGTTCTAAATATATACAGGTTGTCAGTACCGCTTATCAAATAGAAAAATGATTATAATTGTAAGTATACAGTTGCGATGTAGTTTTAAAAGATATCGATCCTACAGGGAAAGAATTCAGTTCTAAGGATCAACTAGAGTTACGGAACAAAAGAAAATAAAATAAGTTAAGGGTTTTGAATGGTAAACTGATGAAGGGACAGATGCATGAACAGATTAGAGAATATGCAAAGCATATAGATATTCCTTAAGAATAAGTATAGTAGAGTAAAATATGCAAAATAATCAATAATATTTTATGAACTAGATAACTTCAACAAACTCGGTTCTAGATGCCCAAATATCCTATAATTCACCCCAGAGCAATACATGAAATGACTTTTCTAAATCTAGGGTAAATGAATTATGAAACTTATAAAAACCTGGATCAGAATAATACTATTCTTAGTACGACTCGCTCTCACATAGCAATATTTAGCAAGTTACCACTCCAAAAATGTTGGTTCACTAAATAGCATTAAAATCACAGATCTAGTAATTATACACAATCTTGTTAACCCTGAAGCTACTCTTAAAGTCAACTTGAAAGCATATAACTTCATTAATGTAAGTGACGCAAGACGAAATACTCATTATGACACATAGACATATCATAAACTTCGAATTAGAAAGTATAAGTAGAAAACAAAGTAAAGTTGTAAGGTATACAAGTGAAAGCTAAAGTTGATCAAACCGTATCCACTCTTTAATGGGAGTCGTCAATTTTAGCAACTCCGGCATCTACTTTGAATTCGGTCTCAACTCGTACAGAACCCCGCTAGGATGATATTTCTTGTGAATAATGAATAAATCAATGTTGAAGAACAAAAACTTTTATTGATAAGTGCTTTGCAATTACACTCATACAACAATCGCTCAAATTTGTGGAGAAATCTAGTGATTGAAATAAGAATCTAATCACTTATACATTTTTCTCTCTAACACTATGAACTTGGCAAAATCTATATAACTTTCACTCTCTATCATGTATCATTTGTTCTCTATATCTGCACTCTACCATGCAATGCCCGAAAATGGTTAATTTGAACCTCTATTTATAGTGTGTGAAAGGTTGTGTTTATCCAAATGAATAGTCATGTCCATTGGTGAAGGGTTACATCATCTTTATGTGATTGGATGCAAGATTTCATCCTTATCTACAATGGATAGGCACCTTTTCATGCTTCATTGTCTCTAAAAGGTATCTTTTCGCTTGATAGTTGATGGTGGTTGATCGTTCTTATCCGGTGGTTAGACGTTGAGAAGAGTTTATCAAACCCATCACGATTCACAAGTGTGGCATACATGTCATGATCATGAATGTAAGTTGGTAACTTACTGCTTGTGAAGAATGATATGTCATGATCGTGATAAATAGTCGCGAGTGTGATTTGGCCAATCGCGAGTAGGAATCACGATCGTGACATGGTCGTAACTTATGCTTTTCTTCATGATTTTTCTTTCCAACTTTACCGATCTTTGACAACTTCGATCCTAAGCTAATTCCTTGCATTTAACGCATCTTTTTACTCTTTTTGCATAGAATTCCATCTTTAATCATTCACTCCCAAGATTCACCTAGTTTCTAAACTTGGATAAAAAACAACTACATACCACGTGAAATCTTTTATATGAAGTATAAAATGACTCTAAACCACATTATTTTATGAGTAAAAATATCAAGATAATAAGTGTAATTTTACACTTACCATTCATCAAGCTTGTTCTTGAAAACCCATTTGGTGATAATGATTGATTTTCATTTATGCTTTAGAACTAGATCCCAAACATCATTACGCTTGAACTGATCCATCTTCTCTTGCATTGTGATCATCCAATAATCATCTCCTTCTACATCTTTGAACTTCTTGGGTTCAATCAATGAGATGAAAGCTGGATGGCTCATCATTTTGCTGAGCTGACCTTGCATCATAATAGGATTTTGAACATCATCAACAATTCTTTCAAGTGGTGATATCTAATGCTGGAAGTTCTGCATTTAGTTGTTGAGGCTGAGGTTGATCTTCTCCTTCGTTGAAGTCGATAGAGAGATATTCATCTTCTTAGACTTCCTCAGCTTCAGGTTATTATGCTGTGTTGGGTAGCAACAAGAGTGGCAAGCC
This sequence comes from Euphorbia schlechtendalii, assembly GCA_949673415.1. Lineage (NCBI taxonomy): Eukaryota > Viridiplantae > Streptophyta > Magnoliopsida > Malpighiales > Euphorbiaceae > Euphorbia > Euphorbia schlechtendalii. The sequence goes on from CATIWQ010039538.1 coordinate 9,880, forward strand.
GAGTGGATTTTCTTGATGAGTTACTCCTTCATCTTCATCAAATGGATGTCTATCTGCATTGTTAGTTTTATCAAAATCTACATGCATAGACTTCTCTAATAGGCCCATTCACTTGATATATATTCTATATGCCATGTTGTTAGTTGAGTATCCTGAAAGATACCTTCATCAGCCTTTGGATAAAACTTACCTAACTTATCCTTGGTGTTAAGAATAAAGAACATATAGCCAAATGATCTGAGATGACCAATCTTAGGCTTGTGCCCACTCCAAAGCTCATAGGGTGCCTTCTCGAGAATTTGATGAATTAAACTCCAATTCAAGATATAACAGGTTATGTTAATAGCTTCTTCCCAAAAGTACTTTGGTAGATTGTTATCACTCAACATGGATCGAGCCATCTCAATTATGGTTCTGTTCTTCCTTTCTACAGCCTCATTATGCTGAGTATTATAAGGAGCAGAAAAGTTGGGGGTCAATACCATGTGCTGAACAGAATTCTTTGAAATGGAAATTCTTGAATTCACGTCCATGATCACTCCAGTTTTGATTGATTTTAGTTCCTATTTTGTTCATTATCCAATTATTGAGTTTGATAAAAGATTTAAAGGTTTCATCTTTGCTACTCAACAAGATTATCTAAGTCATCCACAAAGACCAATGAGAATCTCTTTTCACCCATGCTCATAGACTGAACTAGGTTAAAAAGATCAAGGTGGAGGAGCTCCAACCGTCTCTTAGTTACTACATTATTAATTGACCTAAATGATATCTTAACTTGCTTACAGAGCTAGCAAGCTAAGCAAACTTATCCTTCTAAAAGTTGATACTGGGTAACAACACAACTAGTTTCTTTTTGTCTAGTTTGGACCGAATGTTCACATTTATATGACCCAACCTTCTACACCAAAGCCAAGAATTATCCTCCTTAGATACAAAACAAAAATTAGTGAGCCTAGGGATAAATAACTCATATACACATTGTTAATTCTAGGAGCAAAGAGAATAGTTGAATCATTCTTACTATCAATAACTGAGCAACTTGTTAAGTTGAAATTAACCTTTTTACCTTTGTCACAAAGCTGGGCTACACTTAGTAAGTTGAACTAGAGTCCTTTGACTAGAGAAACCTCTTTAATTGAAGGAGAGATACCAACTGTACCACAGCCCACAATCTTACCTTTTTGGTTATCTCCGAAAATGACACTGCCATTCCTTGTATGCTCCAATGTGATGAACTAGCTTTCATCTCCTGTCATATACCTAGAGCATCCACTATCTAAATACCACATTCCAGTTTCATCAACAGATCTTAGGCTCACCTCAGCTTGTGAGTTCTTCCCCTTGTTACACTCAACTTTATAGTCAGCTGTGGATTGGTTGCTCTTTGAAGCAGATATTGAGCTCTCGCCCCTTTCATTCTCTATCGCCATCAAGCAGAGGTTGGAAAAATCTATTGCTTTTTCATCAAATGAGGAAGACTCTTTAGAATCACCCCAGGTGGCAGTAAGTGCCTTATTTTTCTTGGAGAACCTCTTCTTGACTTTGCCCTTTTTGTTTTCAGGATATGACAACTGAATGTGACCTTTTTCACTACAGCAATAGCATTTGATATCTTTACTATCTTCCTCACCTTGTTTTTGCCAAGAAACTTCTTCTTGGGAAATTTCCCATCCTTCTTCATGAAGGGTTTGAATCGCCTCGTAAAAAGTGCCATCTACTCATCCAAATCACTATTGGTGGATTCTTCAAATGAGTCAACTTTCAGGACAATGGCTTTGCCCTCTCTCTCCTTGCCTTTACTCTTTTTGGAGTCATCAATATATTTCCTCAGGGACATTTCCTTAGTCAGCAAGGTGCCTATAAGCTCATCATAGCTATAAGCCTTCAGGTCATGAGCTTCCTCGATCGTACTCTTCTTGGCATCCCACTCTAAGGTAAGAGTGTAGAGAATCTTTAGAAGTCTTAGGTTACGATCATCATAGCTAAGAGAGTATGAGATGTTCCAGAAGCCTTTGGTCACAGCCCATCTGCCCAGCTTCCTCCAGATTTCTTGCGTTGTCTCGTAGCCCGAGACCTTGTTAAATTTTTGTAAGATCTAGCATAGAATGTAAGTAATTGATGGCTACCACATTCTCTTTGAAAAGACTTAGGTTACCATCATCATAATCTTCTAGATTAATTGGGACCCTTTCCCCATTCCTCACAATCGTGGGAATTCTAGGGCCAAGCTTTATAGCGAGCCATGCTTGCATACTTTGAGACAGTATGAAGTTTCTCGTGCAATTTTTCCAAAACTTGTAATGATTACTGTCAACCAAAAGCATCCTGGTTACAGACATTCCTTCTTTAAGGAGTACGGTCTGTCCTGTGCCAGAGCTAAAACTGTTATAAGCCATTTTGGATCTTTAACTCAAAGATGATCAGTCTATAAGTTGAGCACTTGCTCTGATGCCATTTGTTAGTTTGAAACAGCTTAATATAAACAACAGAGGGGGGGTGAATGCTTTACTTGGTTCTTTTTAGATTTTATAAAAATTCTTTTCCTAGTTCAGTTTTTAGATGCGTGTTGGGTGAAACGAGCTGAGCTAGGTCTAAAAACTATAAACAGCTCAGCTTAGCTGGCACATTTTATCTTCAATCACTGCCGAGTACTTTAGTAAACTCAAATTGGTTTTTCAAGAAAAACTTATAAAACTGAGAGAATGATGAATGTTTAAAATGCAACAAAGATAAGTGATAAAGGTTAGAATTATAACACTCGAGATTTTATCCTAGTTCGGCCCCTAGCCTACCTCCAGTCCCCGAATTCCTTTCTGAGCTTTAATCCACTAGCTAGTGATTTCTTTCCTTTCTTAGGGGGAGAAGCCTTCATAGTGGGTAGACTGATTACAAATTATACCTTTCTTTCTAACTACCACTCAAATTCAGTTTAGGTACCCTTCCTTGACTCATAGATTTGCTTGAAAGTTTACGAATGAAGGAGTTCAACTTATAAAAATGTTGAATCCTTTTACAATTGTAGAGCTTAACTATACTCTAAACTAATTTATTTTTCTCTATTACAAATATATGTGAAATTAAGCATTTACTTTGAATTGCTTGAAATTGGAATTTTTGAAAGTTGGGATTGCTTGGATAGTTTACAAGATATAGACTCCGCGAAGCTGAGTGAGCTTTTATTTATAAAATCTGAGTTTGACACTTAGAGAATGTAATGACACAAATGTTTTTAACGGTTTCTGTGAGGAACGGAATATTCCTTTGATGCTTTTGAGGAGAAAAGATGCTGAAATTAAAGAAGATATTCAAGTGGTCCTCACAACAAAAAGGTGTCAGTAAGGAATGTTAGATAATCCTCGCTAAAGTCCAAGATAAAAAGAATCCTCTAACATGTGCCATTAATCATAAAATTCCATGTTGCATCTCACGCGACTCTCTATCAAAACAAATTGCTTGAACGAAACAAGTTTTTAATGCATTCGGATTAACAAATTAATCTTGCACCTCAAAGTTTGAAATCTCTGTCTCTAAACATCTTGAATTTATTTCAAATGGACAAATTCGAAAGATATGAAGAGAAGAGAAATTGAAGACAAAGTTAGAATGAGAAGTTTGCAATGGCTAATTCCAAGAATTTCAAATATAAACAAAAGACTAAAGAAGAAATTAAAACTTGGTGAATCACCTTGAATTTTGTAAGAGTTGAATCTTTGTTCAAACATTCCCAGCTTTCAGAATTTCCAAATCAAGTAATCAAAGCAAACGCAAATCGTCTTATCTGTTTGTAATAGAGAGATATCACTTAAGATTTATCATTTTAAAGGATTCAATGTATTCTATAATTTGAAATCCTCTATTCGTAATTTCTTTTCAAAAATCTGAGTGACAGTTTGGGAAGGGTACCTAAATTGTGTTTGAGTGGTAGTAAGAAAGAAGGGTACTTTCTGTAATTGTGTCTACCAGCTGTAAAGGCTCCTCCGCTTAAGGAAAGAAGGAAAACACTAGTGGATTAAAGCTCAAAAAGGAATCCGGGGACTGGAGGTAGGCTAGGGGCTGAACCAAGATAAAATCTCGGGTGTTATAATTCTAACCTTTATCGGTTGTCTTTGTTGAGTTTTACGCATTAATCATTCTCTTAACTTCACAAATTTTGCTTGAAAAACCAATCCGAGCTGAGGAAAGTACTCGGCAGTGATTGAAGATAAACTGTGCTAATGAAGCTGAGCAGTTTATAGTCGCAAAAAATTTATTATTACATTTCAAGCAAGAAAATAAAACATAGAAATATAAAGAGATTACGACTAGGATTAAAGATAGAATGTCAACACTTGAGATTTATCCTGGTTTGGCCCCTAGCCTACCTCCAGTCCTCGGATACCATCTCAAAGCTTTAATCCACTAATGATTCATTCCTTCAATAGGTGGAGAAGCCTTTATAGCAAGTAGATAAGATTACAGAAAGTACCCTCCTTTATAAGTACCGCTCAACTCAGTTTTGATACCCTTTCCAAATTGATACTCAGATTAAAATAGGAATGTGAAATGGATTCAACATATAGAAATGTTGAATCCTTAAAATGTTAATCTAAGTAAATCTCTCTATTACAAATAGATATGAATTTTGATGTTTGATGATTGCTTGCAGTGGAATTTCTTTGAAAGCTTGAGTAAATTACGTAGCGTTTTAACTCTAAAGAAATTCGAGGTGATTTACCAAGTTTGAACGTCTACTCCAGTCTTCTATTTATACTTTGAAGCTCTACAAAGTAGCCATTGCAAACTTTTAGAGGTCGCTAATCTTCAATTTCTCATCTTTTCAAATCTTTCAAATCTTCTAGTTGGAGACAGATTCTAAGACTTTAGAGATAGAAATTTGAACATTGAGTCAGGATAAAATTCCAATAACAATATCTAGTTTGTCTTCAAGCAATCAGGTTCTAAGAGAGGCGCACGAGAATGCAACATGGAGTCTTCCAATTGGTTAATCTTGCTGACGTTGACAGAGTCGCGCGGAGACACTTGAGACGCGGTGCATGACAGAGAATTCCCTTTACTTGGACTGTAGTGAGGAATTCTCGACATTCCGTACTGACACTTTTTGCGTTGTGAGGACCATTGGAATCTTCATTAATTTCAGTGCTTTTTCTCCTTAAAAGAAACTAAGGAATATTCTGTTCCTTCACAACCCTCGTTAGTAGCACATGAGTCATAAAGCCTCTACGTGTCAAATAAAGTGCTTTTAATTAACTAAAAGAAGAACTCAGCATGAGCTGAGTGAAATAACTCTAAATTATATAGTAGTCAGCACAGACTCAGCTTTTCCTACTCTAAGCCATAACTTAATTAATTATATAGCAAAACTGAGTTGGTTTCCCTTAAACAAACTCAAGTCAGCTTTATTAATTAAGAGTCTACTTAGTACTCAATTAATTTCACTAGCCTAGATAGTTTTCTATTTCCAAAACTATTAAGAACTTTGAGGTACTATTAACTTGGGTTCTACAATCGTGATTAACTAGAAAAAGTACCTAAAAGGTTTAGGGCTATTTGTTCATAATGACACTAGCCTTGATTTTTTACATGGGAAGTACCAAATAGGTGTAAGACTATTAGTCGCAATGATACTAGCTAAGTTCAGTACGAGGGAAAGTACCTAAAAGGTTTTAGTTTGTTCGGTCGCAATGACACTAGCTTAGATTTGGTACATGCATGGATCGAAATAGACTTTAGTTATGTCCTAATGGTCACTCAGTTTAAAGGTATGATAATTTTGAGATAACTAGTCTTTTAGTAAAGATGAGTATATATGCAGTGTCAAAC
>CATIWQ010039542.1:0-30353 GCA_949673415.1 Euphorbia schlechtendalii
TATATTCTCGAGCGATTGTTGTATAAGTGTACTTGCAAATCACTTATCAATAAAAGTTTTCATTCTTCAATATTCGTTTGTTCGATATTCGCAAAGAATAGCATCCTAGCGGAGGTTCTGTACGAGCCGAGACCGAATTCAAAGCAGACGTAGGAATTGCGGGAATTGACAACTCCCATTAAAGAGTGGATACGGTTTGATCAACTTTACCTTTTACATGCATACCTAACAACTTTGCTTTGCTTTTCTTTCTACTTATACTTTCTATTTCAAAGTTTATGATATGTCTATGTGTCATAATGCGTATTTCGTTCTACGTCTTTTATGTTAATCTAGTTATATGCGTTTGCGTAAATTTTAAGAGTTTTTTCAAGGTTAACAATATCATGTATAATCACTAGATCTGTGATATAACGCTGTTTAGTGAGCCAACATTTTTGGAATGGTAACTTGCTAAATGTGGCTATGTGAGAGTGACCTGTACTAAGCATAGTATTGATGTTATCCAGGTTTATATAATAGTCTTATCTCGTTTGCGCTAGGTTTAGAAAAGTTATTTAATGTGTTACTCTGCGGTGAATTATTGAACATCTGAGTCTGTTGAACCTGTTTTTTAGATTAGTCTAATGTGTTGTAACATCTTCGTTGATCTTGCATGTTTTCTCTGCTATACTTGTTCGTAGTGAAAATCTATTTATTTAGAGTCTCTAATCTATCACATCTATATTTATTCAACTTTTCATTTTAATCTTCCTATCCATAAAAATCTCTAATCTATTTTTATTTTCTTTTATTTTGTTTTTCCCTGTTGATCTTTAGACCAAACTCCTTCCCTGTGGTTTCGATATCTTTTAAAACTACATTGCAACTATATACTTGCAGTTATCATCATTTTTCTACGTGATAAGAGGTATTGACAACACCTGCAGTTTATGTGAACAAGTTTTTGGCATTATTATTAGGATAATTCTTTCTTAACAAGTGTAGCCAAGTCTTATGAATAAGTTATTAAACTTATCAGTAGAAAAGTGGCGAACACCATCTTAGTAATATTTCCGGGTTGATCTTCAAGTGGTCTAGCAGATGTTGTCTACCAATGGGTTTTTCCTCAAAGGGAGGTTTTGGTCGGTGAAAATCCGTGTAGATCAATCATAGAGGCTGTCCAAGTTTGGAAGCTTGTGGTAACAGAGTGCTGCCGAATTACTCTATGGGAAAGCCGCACCAAGGGAAGGCACACATCAACTGGTAATGCTCTTTACTTAGATGCTAGGTTTCTTTTAATAAGTTTTATAAACTTATAAGCACTTATGGAACATTTCAACTTAGATTATATCAATCATGGCATGCTTAGGAGATCCTTTAGGATTAATTTTTAGTTTTGAAATTCTGCCTTGCAAGTTTGCATGTTCATTTACTATCTTAATTAACCAGCACCCAAAACATACGATCAGTATTCGGGGACACACTCAATGGAATCCATTTGATCAAATCTACATCTCGCCAAACAAATAAGGCATTTATGAACATCTACTTCCAGTCACGATTTCCTTCATTAAGTAGCATATTCACTGTATTATTCTAAAGACCAGTAATTGTACCTGTCATTAGTTTCAGATGACATCTATCCAGTAGCCAATTATCATTCCATATGTTGATGTTGTTTCCATAACCTATTCTCCACAAAAGGCCTTTCTTTATAAATTCTCTCATAACTAAATATCCACACAAAACTTGCATTCCTAGAAGAGTTAATGTCAAAGAAACTTCTTCTAGGAAAATGTTTTTCTTTAAACACTCTAACCATCAAAGTCTCATGTTCCGTCAACATGCGCTACACCTGCTTACCAATAAGTGCCAAATTAAATACATGTAATCTACGAAAGTTAACACCACCATCGCTTTTCTTTTGACATAACCTAGGCCAACTCATCCAATGGATTTTATCACTTCCCCCCACCAGAAATCATTAAACATGCATTCAAGGGTAACCATAAAATATTTTGGCAAAAGAAAAATATTCATAGCATATGTCGGAAGGGCCTGTGCAACATATTTAATTAGAATTTCCTTTCCACTTTGAGACATTTTCTTTCTCTTTCATGTAGAAATTTTAACCAACACCTTCTACCAGATGAAGTAAAAGGTTCCATAATTTGTTGTGCATTCTGAGTAGAAAGTTTAGAGGAAACCAAAGTTATCACCTCATCATATTTTGGCCTCTCTGAAGTAAACATCTCTACAAAGTGCTCTTGTATATGTGCTATAAACCACTTCCCCATGACCCAATTGTCACCATGCACACACAATTTTGTAATAGCATTCTTCCTCCTTTTAGACGTTGCCGATTGGTGGAAATAACGTGTGTTTTAGTATTCTCCTTCCAACTAGAACTTTTTTGCCCGTTGCTTCCAATACATATCCTATCTTGCAATAAGATTTCCAAGCTACGTTTTCTTTTCTAAGAACCGATCTGAACTATTCCACCCTTTGATTCCGTAAGGTCTCCATGCCCGATACCGCCTGATTTCATCTCTAAATGTATTTCTTCAAGTTCTACCCCAAATTTCCAATCGATAAGTAGACATACTTAGTATATCAAGGATGGCCTCATTTAAGCTCCAACATGATGCAATTAATTCATGGCACTCCATATCTCTACTCCATACATTTTCGTAACAAAATAGAAAAAATTGATTTACCTCTACCATGTTATAGTGGGTTATCAACATTGAATGATCATAGTTAATTGTAGCAATATTTTCTAACCAAACCGCTGAAAACATCACCACCCACTCCTCATTATCTAAGACACGATCAAGCCTCTTCGCTACCCAATTCTTAGTACCACGATTCCGTTCCCGCGTAAATGGATACCCTGACATTCCAATATCTTAAAGACTACATCCATGAACCACATTTGAAAAACCAATTAGCCTATATTGAGGTTGTGTGACCCTGTATCTCTTCTCATTTGCCATCGTAATGACATTAAAATCACCAAACATGCACCACGGCATATGCTCGAGCTCAAGTAACTTGAACATTAACTCCCAAAACTCATATCGCCTACCACTTTCAGGAAATCCATAGAAGCCAATTAATCTCTATTGAGGATAATTCTCCATGCAAACCTTCACATCAATAAACGTACGACCATATCGTAACAATTGTATCATTCCTTGTTCCTTCCATAAAAGAGCTAAATTGCCTCCATGATTTACATGAGGTAGATAAAACATGCCTTCAAACCCCTTCTTGACTTGAATTCCTTCTACAACATCCCATCCTACTTTAACTTCCATAAGAAAAACCACCCTGGGAGTGAGCACGAGATTTCGTACCAGGTAGTGTGTCGGGATTTAATCCTTGTATCTTACAAGTTTTTACTGTTCGGTGATGTTTGAATGGGAACTCTTCTCGTAAAAGCTTAAATATTTTAAGCCCTAAATAAATATTTAGGACTGTAAAAAATATTTAAAAGCCTTAAATGAAAATTTAAAGGCTTAAAATATTTTTAAGAACCTATATAAAAAATGTTTATGATTATTTTTTTAATACAAAAACTTTCTTTTTTTTTCAAAAACTAAAAACCAGAAAGAACGAGGAGCACTCCTGAAAATCAAATGGATTTGTCAACGTGGATTCGCAACAAAAGGGTAAGCCTATGAGTTCCTATAGCTTTCTTTTCTTATGCTATGTATTTTCTTTTCTTCTCAATTTTGACCTAGGTTTTAAATTATTTTATTCTTTCATTTATTTATATATCCATTTTATTTAGTTATTTATTTAATTATGAAAATTCCCCAATATACATGTTAGAATACCCCCGCGAAGGGAATTAAAATTACTCCTGGATAACAAACTTCACCTTTTACCATGCGATCATTTTCATTAAATAAAAATGAGCAACATATTTGTGTATAAAAATAAAACGCTTTATTTTTATGAAATAAGAATTTTAAACCTCTCGACATTTTAATTAGGCCACATGAGTCTTTTCAATATCAAATCGAACCTACATGCAGATATTTGTGTTGTCCAATATCACTTGTGCTAACCATTATGGATGCATGTAGATTAGGTTAGATGTATGCTTAGGAATTTATTTTTCCTTCGGGTATTGCAATAATTTTTAAAGGAATGTAGTTTATAGATTAGGTGGGTGGTTGAATCCCCCGAGGTTTTGTAATTTTAATTTATTTTCTGGCATTTATTTAATGCTTTATTTATGGGTTTACGCCTTTTCGCATGCGCGTTAAATCATACTTTAAATACGAAAATGGCTTAGGCTCGAATATGCATAATTAAGAAGCACGATATTTTGTAGATGTATTTTAATGTGATCCAAAAAAAGTAAGCAACTTATCCCCAAGCTAAATCTCTATATCTTAGTGGGCCATCCCTGAGACTTTAAGCCTCACAGGACTTTAATTCCTGGAAGAGCTTATCCAAGTGGCGACTTTAAACTACGAGACATCGATTTTGGGTTTCGAACGATCTAAATCGATTTCATTTTCTCTTTAAACCTTTTGGGTCCCCAACATAATATTTTATTTTCACATAAGCACACTAGTGGACTGCACCTCTCATCCTAGTGCGCTCTCAGCCCATCGCATCTATGTTATAAGCTCACAGTGGCGACTCTACTGGAGAATATTTTCTTAAATTTTTTTTAAAAAGGTTTCAGATCTTAGATAAGTGCCCAAAACTGTTGATCACATTATTCTGTATTTTCTTAATTATGACATATTCATAATATCGCATTACAGTAGAGGGGATTAGCCCGTAAGTCTAGGGTACCTTATTACCGCAAAACTTACTCTTGTACTCATCTTTCTCCCTAAGAAAATAGAGTACATGGGCGAGTGGAGCACTTGTTACCATACCGCATGTACCACCATTGTTCGAACCTATTTTGGGAGAGGCTTGGAGTGTATATTAGTGCAACAAGAACCATCTACATAAGCAACCTAGAGGTAAACCTCATATAGATAAGCCGTAGGCATTTTCCCTAGGGTGTTACCCAACTAACGGACATGCATTATATTTCTCTTGCAGGTGCGCTCCTTAGTACCCCTCTGGTACTAGATGAACCAAAATTAGTTAGAGACTAGCCAAAGACACTAAGCGCGGGAATTTATGGTTGGAAGTTTGAACGTTGCATGCTATATGCTATGTGTTTACTACTTCCAATTTATCATGCATTGTATAAATGTGCTATGCTAACCATGAACTTTAGTGCAGACACATGAATGCACACACTCATGATATTAAAATGATGTAACATAGCATCTTCTCATCATCATCGGTGCCACATACACTTAGGATTAGTCAACACTTGAGATTGTGCCACCCCAGGGTAACATAAACTAATTACAAGCATCATTCACCCCAATTTGCATGATGTCCACTTGACATCCGACACTTAGCCCATACAGGGTAATAACACATCCCACACATCTAACTCATAGCCTAAGCGGGGTGAAGAATTCCCAAACAATACATTATTGCGTGATGTCCACATTGACATCCGAAACCTAAGCCTACAGAGGGTTAATTTATTTTAAAAGTTGTACCTTACTAATCTTCAAGGGTATACGCTTAATACCCGAACCATCCGCCTTCACGGGGTAATGATTCATGCATCACCGCATACCCTCAACTTGTGATGACTGCACTTACATCCGAAACTCCACCCTAGTTGGGAAAAATAACCAACTCACTCATTCAATAGTTACATACCATGTTTATTTTTTATGCGCTTTAAAATTTATTTAAATGTTTTGATTTGATTAGGGTATGTCGCACAGCCTACCCGAAATCAATTTGACTTCTTCATTCCATGAGATATAGTCACAATACGAAATCTCAAACTATTGACCTATTACCACACGGGTAACTTGGTCACCACATTTCATCACTCATGTCATGATGTCACACAGATGTCGTGTAGATCTCAAATCCACTCCTAGAGGGTTGGGATTTCATTATTCACCTTTTTTATTTTACCTAATGACTAACCTGTTTGTTTCAAATGGATTGATAAACACACTTTTTATTTCGCATCATAAGCATGTTAACCCTTTGTAAAGACAACCATAAAATTAACTTCTCACACATGTTTACACATCATGAATCACATCACAAATATTACATGCATGGTCTGATTTTTCACCTGTGTACCTCAGCTTGGAAAAGGCCCGCCAATCGCTTGGTTCACATGATCGTGGCTAGTCTAGAGGGGTTCCATACATTGACTCAAGTGAAGACTCGGGTTTAGATTTAGACTCAGTTCAGTGTGCGTCTTTCAATTTTGATAGCATGGTCGTTCCATAAGATGAAGTTACGGGGGAGGATCAGCCCTTCCTTATGGAACAAAATTCTCAACAGACACCTCAATAATCAGTGAGTGCCGAGATTACAGCTACCTTGAATGCCCTAGAAAACAATGACCAACTGGTATCAATTATTCGTCAGCATGTCAAGATAGGTTAGCCTGAAGAAAGGGCTCATGATGTGGTATCTAACTCAGACGTCACCCTTAGCATCGGTAGTTTGACTGATCAACATGGAGCAAGGGGACCTACTACTTCTCATATGGTACTACCAGCTCATAACATTGCTCCTCCTACCTTTTACCAGTTTGGGGAAGGACAATGTTAGCTGAGTCAAAATCAGGCGTAGATTGGTCAGCCAGGGGTATAAAATGGCAAGTCCTTTTTTCCCGGGATAGCTTGGTCAGTCAATGTTTACACCAGGACCTTTTTATCAAGGAGTAGCCCAACAATCTATTCCTAATTGGAGAGAGCCATTTGCCTCACAATTCCAAGCTATCCCTTAGCTAACCAATTTATGGTAACCCCAAAGGGAACTACATTTCCCTAGGGGCAGTATGGCTTCTATTCAGGCATTGGGAATGCTATCCTTAGCAACTAGACATGGTAGAATTATGTTAATAGTTCATGGCATTCATGGTTACCATCTCATGAGTACATAACCTGCATAGCCAATAGTCAAGGATGAAGATAACTTACCACTAAACTTCACGATACCACAGTTTGAGAAGTATGTGGGTTTTGGAGACTTATGTGCTCATTTAACACATTACCAGACAGTGATGAGGGCATTGAGAGTAAGTGAACGGATAATGGCTAAGCTTTTCATTGTCACCTTGGGTCACTTGATCGACGAATGGTACAACCACCTTTTGCTGAATGTAGCTTATGATTGGAATATCCTTTCTCAAGCTATGATGGAACTTTATGGTTTCAACACTCAGATGGTAACCATGATGCAAAATTTAGAGGTTGTAAGTTGGAAGTAGGGCGAGAGCTTCAAATCTTACTATGAGCGTTGGTTGACCACACATGTTAGGCTTCAGGTTCATTTAACCCTACTAGAGATGATAATTAAACTTCTAGATGGTGCATTGCCATCTTATAGAATCAAGCTTGAGTTTGATATCTTTTCCAACTATTAAGAAGTGCTTGATAAGGTGGAGAAGATAGAGCATTTAGAATCCATGGACAAACCTATGGTTTAACCAGCCAAAGGGCACTAGTACGAGAAGATGACCATGGAATTATAACATTAATGATGTAGTAAATTAGCTTTTAGCAACCTTGCCCATGAGGCTTTTGAACTTTTTGAATACATATTGAACTTTGTTTACTCGCTTGGTATCCTATCGATTGACATCACGCATTCTCATAAACATATGCATAATGTTTTTAGCATATATAACACATCATGTGATAAAATTAATTTGGGTATGAATGGATCTCCTACGATTGTAATAATTTCAAATAATTTAACTCTTGAGGGATAGTGAGAGATAAACACAAGTAGATAACCCATGATAAAATTTTCCTAACCCTATAAAGACGTGAGGTTGGAAGAAAGATTACCAAGCACAAATGCTCCACTGACTATTAAATCAATCAGCAAAAGTCAAAATTATCGAAACTAGAATGGGCCGAAAAGTCAATAGAGTAAATTAAAGTTAAGTTTCGCTAAAATAGTATAATAACTAGTGCAATGGGCTTATAGAATACTAGAGGCACAATGAAGGAGAACGTCAACAACTCCATCGCACGGCTCACCAAAACTTGTATGTCGATCATTACACTATTGAACGTAAATTGTTCACCCTAGATGGAATCAAGCTACATTTGATACACCCACCGAATCTAAAGCCTCTGATCCCTGACATATCACTTATTATTGGAGAATTGAATTCATAAGAAAACACTGATGATTAAGCACCAGTACTCATCATCGCATATACCTTAAGCTAGCAAATCAGCATGAGCACTAAATAATCAATAAGAATCGTTGAACAAGACATGGATGGTAACCAATTCATTAGTCAAATCAACCAAGACTAGCATAATCATTATCACGCATAGGTGAAAGAAATAAATTGGGTAAAAAGTAGTACCAATGAAAATAAATTTGTAATTAGCCTGTCAATTAGCATTCTATTAATTGAGAAAAAATTAGGACATCTTTTCAAAATAGAAAGTCCTTTGAGTTGAAAACTCGAAAAGGGCAGCTTAGGAAAAACTTTAAACATCGAGAGAAAAGCAAACACATTGGTTAGAAAACCTGAAAGGGGCTAATTGATGGTTGGAATAAAATCATTTGAAACATTCATACCCTTGTTAAGTTCATCAATGAATTGTCATTTTACTTAATCTTTATGCATATGTTTATCTTGATTGCTTGCATGCCAATGGTAGAATATCCTAAATAAACATCCCATCACATGATGGTTTAATAAAAATAATAAAAGAAAGAAAAAGAAGAAGAAAAGATGAGTATGCTAGATTGAAAACCTGAAAGGGCAGTCCAGGCAAAAATTAAGATAGGGTTTGATAAATTGAAAACTCGTAAGGGCAGTCTATGTAGAAATTAGAACCAAAGAAATATCAAATTCATCATCTCATCCTTGGAATGGCACATGGAATCTATATCCCATCTAAAACTTAGGACGAATATTTTCTAATTTCTCTCATAGGAAGGATGTCGCAACACTTCAAGTAAAAGACCTCTCATTATCATCTTCAAAGTGATCATCACCAACATGGTTTGAGGTCAATAACTCATCCAGATCCTCTTTGTTGTACCCAAGTTAATAGTACTTCACATTACTTAAAATGTTTTGGAAATAACAAGCTGATTAGGATGGTGAAATTAATTGAGTACTAAGTATACTCTTAATTACTAAAGTATACTGGAGTCTGTTTAAGGGAAAAAAACTCAGTTTACTGAGTAATTAATTAAGTTACAGCTTAGAGTAAGAAAAGCTAAGTTGAGCTGAGTATTACATACTTTATAAGATATTCACTCAGCTGTGCTGAGTTAGCTTTTTATTATCAAAGCTGTGTATTTTTTACACTTAAAGAAATATGTGACACTTGTGCTACTAACAGTTTCTGTGACAAACGGAATATACCTTTGATGATTTTCAGGAGAAAAAGCGCTAAAATTAAAGAAGATATTCCTATGGTCCTCACTGCCAAAAGGTGTTAGTACAAAATGTTAGAGATTCCTCACTAAGTCCAAGACAAAAGGAATCCTCCCACATGCGTCACTTCTCAGTGTCTCCGTGCAACTCTGCAACATAAGCAAGTCAACCATTCATTGAATTCCACATTGCAACTCACATGCTTCTCTACCAGAATGGATTGTTTGAAGAAAAATGTGTTTTTGACAATGGATTAATCTCATGCTTCAACGTTTGAAATCCCTATCTCTAAACATCTTGGAATTAATCTCCAATGGGAAAATTCAAAAGATTTGAAGAAAAGAGAGATTGAAGAGCTGTCAGGATGAGAAGTTTGCAATGGCTAAATCCAAGACCTTCAACTATAAATAGAAGACTGGAGCCGATGTTAAAACTTGTTGAATCACCTTGAACTTCTTCTATGAACTGAAGCTCTATTCAAATACTCCCAGCTTCAAGAAATTTTAAATCAAGCAATCAGCAAACATTCATTATCTAAATCTGTTTGTAATAGAGAGAATAGCACTTTAGATTTAATGTTGTAAAGGATTCAACATTTTATAAGTTGATTCTTTAGTTCATGAAGGGTACCCAAACTGTGGATTGAGTGGTAGTTAGAAAGAAAGGTACTTTCTGTAATTGTTTCTACCCATTGTAAAGGCTTCTCTACCTAAGGAAGGAATGAAATCAAGAGTGGATTAAAGCTCGGAAAGGAATTCAGGGACTGGAGGTAGGCTAGGGGTCGAACCAGGATAAAATCTTAGGTGTTGAAGTTCTAACCTTATTCAATTTCCTTTATTGCATTCACCTCATTCATCACTCTATCTCGCTTAGTCATTTTTCTTAAAAACCCAATCCTTATTGAGTAAAGTACTCAGCAACGATTGAAGATAAATTATGTCACCAAAGCTGAGCAATTTATAGTTTTCAGACCTAACTCAGCACGATATACTCTGCACACATCTAAAAACTAAACTTGGTAAATATTTTTATAAAATCCAAAAAGTAACCAAGAATTGCGTTCACCCCCTCTGCTGTTTAATTAAGCCTTTTAGGACCAATAAGTGGTATCAGAGTAGTGCTCAACTTATAGATTAATCATCTTTGAGTTAAAGATCCATAAATGGCTTACAATAGTTTTGTTGGTCCCAAACGACTTAAATAAACAATAGAGGAGGGTGAATCCAGTTCTTGGTTTCTTTTTGGATTTTATAAAAATATTTACCAAGTTCTGTTTTTAGATGCGTGCTGAGTGGTTCGTGCTGAGCTGGGACTAAAAACTATAAACTACTCAACTTTGCTGGTATAGTTTATCTTCAATCGCTTATTGAGTACTCTACTAAACATGGATTAGTTTTTGAAGAAAAATAATAAATAACAGAGATAGAATGATGAATGAGAAATGTTATAAAAGCACAAGTAAGGTTTTCAACACTTGAGATTTTATCCTAGTTCAGCCCCTAGCCTACCTCCAGTCCCTGGATTCCTTTTTGAGCTTTAATCCACTAGTGGTTTCGTTCCTTCCTTAGGTAGAGAAGCCTTTATAGCGAGTTGACTCAATTACAAAAAATATCTTTCTTTCTAACTACCACTCAACCCATATTTAGGGTACCCTTCCCAAACCGTCACTCAGATTTCTAAAGAAATTGCGAATAGAGGAATTCAACTTATAGAATGTTGAATCCTTTATAATGTTAAATCTTTAGTTTTATTCTCTCTCTGTTACTAACAGATTTGAACAATGAATGTTTACTAATTTCTTGATTTGGAATTTCTTGAAGTTGAGAGTATTTGAACAGAGTTTTAGCTCTTAGAAGAAATTCAAGGTGATTCACCAAATTTTAAGGTCTGCTCCAATCTTCTATTTATAGTTGAAGGTCTTAGAATTAGTAATTGCAAACTTCTAGTCCCTACAGCTCTTCAATATCTATTCTCTTCAAATCTTTCAAATTTTCCCGTTGAAGATAAATTCCAAGATGTTTAGAGATAGAGATTTTGAACGTTGAGGCGCGAGATTAATTTGTTATCAAAAACTCATTTGTCATCAAGCATTCCATTTTGATAGAGAAGTACACAAGTTGCAACGTGGAATTCTACCATTCGTTGACTTGTTGATATTGCAGAGTTGCTCAGATACATTGAGAAACTGTGCATGTTATAGGCTTCCTTTTATCTTGGACTTTAGTGAGGAATATCCAACATACCGTACTGACACATTTTGACTTGTGAGGATCAATGGAATATCTTCTTTAATTTCATCGCTTTTTCTCTTGAATAGCATTAAAGGTATATTCCGTTTCTCATAGAATCCATTAGTAGCACAAGAGTCAAATATTTCTCTAAGTGTCAAAGGTACACAACTTTTACAAATAAAAGCTACCTCAACACAACTAAGTGAATAATAAACTATGTAATACTTAGCTCAACTCAGTTTTTCTTGCTCAAAGCCATAACTTAATTAATTACTTAGTAAATTGAGATGTTTTCCCTTAAACAAACTCAAGTAAACTTCATTAATTAATAGTATACTTAGTACTCAATTAATTTCACTATCCTAGTCAGTTTGTTATTTCCAAAACATTTTAAGTACTATAAGGTACTATTAACTTGTACAATCTACCCCATTTTGGATAGATAACAAACGAGGTAGTAGAAGAGACTAATTGAATGAATAGTTTAAAGATATCAAAACACCTAGAAAGTGATGTTAGACTCCCCCAAGTTGAGTGATTTTCGTAGTTAGTTTGGACTCCCCCATATTGAGTGGATTCCTTCAATCGGCACAACTCCCCCATACTTAGAGAATTTTCTTCATTTTGGGACTTTGTCTTACTTCAACTTTTCTCTTAAGTTGGTTTTAGTATATGAAATCCTGCATCAAATATTCAATAGATAGAAGAAATAGCATATACACAATAGAAGTAGAAGTTAAAAAGTTCTTAACTTGATATGAAAAAACTTGTAATTTTATTAAGATAAAATGCTTAGTCAGTACATAAAGTATATCTTTAGCTAAGATTACAATGAAGTCCTATTACAAGAGTTTCCTATTATAGATACATTGGATAATTTAGCTTATTTGCGAGATCTTGTAGGTTGTCCAGGATGATGAGAGTTTGGCTTTTGTTGTTGCTATTGCTGTTAAGGTTGTTATTGATGATGCGAAGTGTGAGGTGGATACTGAGGACACTTAAGAAGAGTTCCCTTATTCAAATTTGCAATCCTAAGGGTATCTTCAACTACTTTCTCCCCTATTGATATTTATCCCTTCATAATTTGTTCGAGGTAAACAATAAAGGAGTCCAAAGTAAATTGAAAATCCTCCTGCTTTCCGATGATCAGCCGAAAAATTTCCTGCTCCAGCATCTCTTTACCCTTATCAGTTAAAATATCTTGATCATTCAGTTCATTAAGGAGAAGATGATGGAATATGGAGTGATGAGCTATTTGATTAAAGCATTAGCAGATGAACTGTTGAAAGCACTATAGTAGAGCTCTAAAGTCTGAGGTAGATAGAGATATCTTTAGCTTTGGCTCCATGTCTAGGATCCTTGGGCAGATAGAAGACATATAGTTTATAGTGTAGTCTATATCCTTAGCATCATACACTCTAGTTGTCATAAGTTATCCTACATTCTTCTAAAGATCTTCGATTTTTGTCTTTAGAATGTTGAGCTTTGAATGAACTAAGAGGTTTGTCTCCGAGTCAATGGACACATTTGATTTTGGAAAGATTTTACCCATAGCTTCTACAACAAACTTTTGAGCCTTAGAGACTTTTTCATCCATGTTGGTATTGATCTCTGTGCATATTGAGTCAAGTTTTTTGCTTAGAGAGTCAATATTTAGCACGAGCTTTTTGTCAGCCTTGAGAACTTTATCAATCTTGTTATCTTGATTCATGATGAACTTTGACATTGACTCTAGCACCTTCTCCACATTGTTCTCAATATCCTTTGTTGTCTCAACTTCTTTGAACACGGCTTCAATATTGCTATCGGTGCTCCTCTTTATTTTTGTTTATTCTTCACCAAATTTATAGAACTATGTAGTTTTAGTTTCCATAGTAAAGCTCAAACTACTCAGCTGCTCAGTAGCAGCATCCACACTACCCTTTATCTTTCCTACCACCACGTTAATGAGTTCCGTAGACGTGGGGATATATATAACAGCTGCGCCAAGCTAGGCTGCAGAATTCGATAAACCATAAAGAATTAAAGCCATCTTCTAAACCATGCTTTTAGATTTCTCCTTTGCTAAGTGATTTCGAATTACAAATAGGTACCTTGAATTTTCTCAAACTCTTAAAAGTAGAGTGATTTAGAGGGCAAGCTTGTGTGTTCATCGATCTCAAGGAGCTTTACCTTTAACTTGGATGATAGATTCATCAATTCTTGAGCTAGTAGCAGTTTGCTAACTACCCCATCTAACTCAGCATCAAACTTTAGAGTGGGGAATTTCTTCCTTGCCTGCTCACTTATCTGAGCTAAGATGGATGAATCAGCAATGTCCTCTTGGACTGGCTTACTACTAGGTTTAAGTACTTCACTGGTTGTAAAATTTACCTCAGTACCAGGACCACTTACATTTCCTTGCTGAGTAAAGTTCTCAGCATTAGGAACTTCTCTAATAATAGGGATTAGAGGGGTTGAGGATGGGTTTGAAGAAATGGTAGGTTTAGGAGTTTGTACAGTTAAAAAAGTGGGGATTGGTTTAGATTTTACAGGGGAAGGAAATATTTGAGTTTGAGTGTGAGAAGGAGAAGGATGTGGGGAAAAAGAATCTTGTGTATTGTCAGAAGTATAAGGGATATTTACTGGAGAATTTACAATTTATGGAGGTGGAGGATTTACAGAAGGATTAGGTTGAGGATTTACAGGAGAAGATGGGATTTTAGTAATTACAGGAGTAGAAATTGGGGAATTTATAGGAGAGGGAGTATGATTTACATAAGAAAGGGTGGTAAGATTTAAGAGTACGTTTAGGTTAGTTGTTTGATCCAAGGATGGATCAACTTGAGGTACATCAGCCTAAGTAGGAAGTTCCTCAGTCTGAGTGAATTTGGATAAAGGGATGTTGGGTTCAGGAAGATCAAATTCTTCCTAATTGTTCACCACTTTTCTACTAATAAGTTTAATAGTTTGTTCAGAAGATTTGATTATATATCAATGGTGCCAAAAACTTGTTCACGAAACATATAGGTGTGATAAGTGTATAGTTACACTTATTATCATTATAATTTTACACAATAAACACTATAGTTTAAGTCATTTTTATACTTCATATAAAAGATTTCACGTGGTATGTAGTTGTTTTTGATGCAAATGCAGATACTAGGTAAATTTTGGGAGTAAAATGATCTAAAATGGAATTCTATGAAAAAAGAGTGAAAAAGGTGCAAAATGATGCGTGGGACTTGAAGATTTGGCTTAGGATCGAAGCTGTCGAAGATCGGTGAAGTTACAAGGAGATTTCTGAAGAACACTCAATTCACGGTCGTGACAATACCTCGCGGTCGCGACCTGTTCACTTCAGAAACAAAAATCTACCAATCAAAGGTTCACGGTCACAAATCACATATCGCAGTCATGACATGGACGATTTTCATGCATTATCTTCTCAACTACCAACCGCCAGATAAGAATGATCAACCGCCATCAACCGTCATCAACTACCAACGAAAAGACACTTATCAAGAGTCAACCAATCACGAAAAGGTGCCTATCCATTATGGATTGAATCAAAGCCTCTCAACCAATCACATTGAAGAGATGCAATCTTTCACCAGTGGATGTGACTCTTCGTTTAGATAGACACAACCCTTCAAACTCTATAAATAGGGCTCTAATTCTTCACAAATTTCGAGCATCAAGTGGTGGATAGTGTGGAACACTAGAGAGGAAAGCATTAGAGTGCAAATATAGTGTGTGTAATTCGCTACGTTCTTAAGTGTTAGCGAGAAAATGTTTAAGTGATTCAAATCATTTTTTCTATCACTAGATTTCTCTACATTCTTGAGCGATTGTTGTATAAAGTGTACTTGCAAATCACTTATCAATAAAAGTTTTTGTTCTTCAATATTTGTTTATTCGATATTTGCAAAGAATAGCATCCTAGCGGAGGTTCTGTACGGGCTGAGACCGAATTCAAAGCAGACACAGGAATTGCGGGAATTGACGACTCCCATTAAAGAGTGGATACGATTTGATCAACTTTAGCTTTCACTTGCATACCTTACAACTTTGCTTTGCTTTCTACTTATACTTTCTATTTCAAAGTTTATGATATGTCTATGTGTCATAATGCTTATTTCATGCTAAGTAATTTATATTAATCAAGTTATATGCGTTGGAGTTAATTTTAAGAGTAGTTTCGGGGTTAAAAATATCGTGTATAATCACTGGATCTGTGATATAACGCTGTTTAGTATGCCAACATTTTTGGAATGGTAACTTGCTAAATGTGGCTATGTGAGAGCCACCCGTACTAAGCATAGTATTGATGTTGTCCAGGTTTATATAATTGTCTTATTTCATTTGCGCTAGATTTAGAAAAGTTATTTCATGTGTTGCTCTGTGGTGAATCATTGAACATCTGAGTGATTTGAACCGAGTTTGTTAGAGTAGTTGAGTGAATCGTAACATCTTTGTTGAACTTGCATGTTTTCTCTGCTATACTTGTTCGTAGTGAAAATCTTTATATTTAGATTCTCTAATCTTCCACATCTATATTTACTCAACTTTTCATTTTGATCTTCCTATCCAAAAATCTCAAATCTATTTTTATTTTCTTTACTTTGTTTTTCCCTTGTTGATCTTTAGACTTGGTTCCTTCCCTGTGGGTTTGATATCTTTTAAAATTACATCGCAACTGTATACTTGCAGTTATCATCATTTTTCTATTTGATAAGAGGTATTGACAACACCTGCATTTTACGTGAACAAGTTTTTTGCACTATTATTAAGGATAAGCCTTACGAAACGAGTGTAGCCAAGTCTTGTGAATAAGTTATTAAACTTATCAGTAGAAAAGTGGTAAACAGCAAGGAGGAATTTCAAAACTTAAAATTAACCCTATAGGATCTCCTAAGCATGCCATGATTGATATAATATAAGTTGAAACATTCTATAGATGCTAATAGGTTTATAAAACTTATAAAAGAAACATATCATCTAGTTAAGAACATTACCAGTTGATGCATGCTTCTCTCTTTTACTTGAGGCATTCCCTTAGAGCAATTCGACAGAACTCTGTTGGTACTAGCCTCCAAACTAGGATAGCCTCTACGATTGATCCACATGGATCTTCACCGATCAAAAACCTCTACTAAGGTAGAACCCATTGATAGAGAGCAGCTGCTAGACCGCTCAAAGACCAAAACAAAAATATTAATTGAGAAGGCTCAATTTAAAATAGAAAGAGCCTTCTAAAGAATTCTTTATCGCTTGGATAAACTCGTGGAGGATCTTGCAACATCTCATGAAGAAAAGATGTCAAACTTAGAGAAAGAGGCTGAGTTGAAGTGATTTGAAAGAGGAGGATGAGGCCACTATATATAGTGGGAGGGGAGCAAAATGCTCCCCTCATTTAGCAATTTGGGATGGGGAATATCCCCATCCTACATAGCTTGTTGCGCTAAGCCCCATCTCCTCTTGGGTCAATCCACTCCCACATAGCCCACTTCGGTGAGATGTGTGTGGCCTCCAAGGGAAGCCCATTTGGGCTTCCCATGTCCTGTAAGCGAGGCCTTATGGGACTTCCTCCAAGCCTCGCTTGTGGGCTTGCTAGTGGGCATGCACCGTAGGTAGCACTTGCGGGCCTGCAACCCTCTATCATGCGTTCTCCATGTTCCAACGCATGCTAGCAGCCCACGTGGGCCCCACCCCTGAACAGCTCATATTCGCAAAGCCCACTCGCAACGGGAAAAATTCTCTTACTCAGCCCCGTGTTGTTTTCCCAACTCCTCTTTTAATCCTTTTAATTATTAATCTGGTTCAACCAATTAATAATTCATCCGACAAATTCGACAACCTTAATATTCTCGGCATAGACCCAGTCTATATGTTCTTTACTTAGTCCGATAAAGACCCACAGTGTGTGACCTCATAGGATCCCGAAGTATAGAGCCGCTGGAGGTTAACTTAAACTTAGCTTCCCATCCGAAAACCTTGAGGCTCAGTATTCCAGACCGATATGAAACCCGATAACTCTAGATGATCATATGGGCTTTCTAACAAAGGCATATGATCCCTTGAGACTCGGAATGTCATGTGCAAGTAACTTGATCTGATTCTATAGTAGTAACCAATATAATACACTCCTTCTATCAGGTTAAATACCATCCAATTTATTGAGTTCGAATTAAGTATTAGCTCATGTAATAGCCGCAAATATCCTAGAATTAGACTTGTTCACGAAGAATACCACTCGCCATAATGTATCAAGATTGATTAGAAACTCATTCTATCAATCTTATACTTTGATCAGAGGTTTATAAGTGTGTCTCTTCAACAAAAGGCCCTAAGGTACATCTCCTATTATAGCTCTGTGTTTTTCAACTGAAATTGAACTTACTGAAACTGAACTAAATTAAACATACTAGAACTGAACTAAAACTGAACATACTGAAACTGAACTGAAAATTATTATTCTGAAACTAAAAATGCTGAAACTTAATTGAATAATAATTATTTATATCAATAATAACAACACTACCTTGTAACTTTATAATATTATATTTTTGTTTCATTAATTTTATTATGATATTTAGTTGGATCCTTAACTTTTTTAGTATTAACAAAAACCACACTTTGTTAAATTATTTTAGGACAAATGTAATTTAATTAAAAAGACTACAAAATGAAAAAAGTAATTAAGTTAATAATGCGGAATTCAATTATACAAAAAATTTGGGAGATGAACCAAAGCAATATCCAACATGTCAATAAGGATTGTGAAAATGATGACACGGACGAAGATTGAATTAGAAAAATTAATCTAACCATGAATTATAATATTGTAATATTTCTCAATTATATTATTAGTAGAGCGGAATTCTATTGTACAACAAATTTGGGAGATGAATCAAAGCAATATCCAACATGTCGATGAGGATAATGAAAATGAAAACATGGACGAAGATTGAATTAGAAAAATTAACCTAACCATGAATTATAATTCTGTAATATTTATCAATCATATTGTAATAAGTATGTTTTTTAATACTTTATAAATTAATTATTTTATCTATTTATTTGTTATCAAACAAAGTTAATAGTTATTAATGATAATAAATAATCAAATTTTAACTTATTATTAATAATATCTTAAATAATTTTTATTACTTACTATTTATTTTATTTATGATTAACATTTTTGTTTTATTTTCTCTTTCTAATAATATATATTTATAATTACTTTGATTATATTTACAATAATATATAAACTGAAATTGAACTGAAACTAAAACTGAATTGAAACTAAAACTGAACTGAAACTGAAATTGAACTGAAACTTAACTGAACTGAAACTAAACTGACTTGAACTGAATGGGCTGTTGAATAAGTTGAAAAGAATGGAGCCTATATTAGTATATCAGGAGCGATATCCCATCTTGACTACTCAGCTTACCAACATGTGATCATCACTATACCCTTAATCACTCGTGTTATCCTAATCACCAGGGTATGAATAAGTATGACCCAAAGTATTGCAACTTCAACATAAGGTAACCATTATCTTAGGTCTGAGGATACTTGTGCTACTACTGCAATACCAACACATAGATATAGTTATTTTCGAGTGTTTATCTTATAGCGCTCTCCAATTAATGTATTACCCGGATACATTTGTGTATTAACTCAAGGTACTACCTTCAGCTCGTGACATTGGCTGCTTGGATCTAATCCAAGAAGTAAGCCTACACATGCTAGTCTATCTGCTTCATTGATCTCCAATCTCAATGAAACTATGACTAGGGATATTTAGACTATTCATAATAACACGTATGTGTAGTTCTCACACCACATAGCTCCCACTATGTCCTTGACTTTTATGCTATGGAGTAGTCACAGACTTTGTCTTATCAATGTGCATATATATAATACCACATATATATGATACCAGCGAGATACATAAATTAAACAAGCACTGATAAATAACAAAGATGCCAATATTATTAATAATAATTTGAAACCGTTTGTACATTATAACTAATTAAGATATATCAACCTAATTGTCTATAAGGTGTACATCATGTCTAACATCATCATTATCATCATCTTAGTAGCACACCCATAGATAGCCTTAGAATAGTAATAGAAAAACTTGTAATAGCTCGTTAATTTGTAATCAGTTAGTGTAGAATATAATTTGTGTAATGACTAAGTTGCTTTATCAATGAAAAATTGCAAGTTTATTCTATCTAAAGCGAAGGACTTCTTAACTTGTTATTTCTTGTGTTATTTATGCTTATAAGCTGTTGCAGAAAATAACCAAGACCAAATTCAAGGAGAAGGTGAGTAAGACAAAGTCCCAAAATTAAAGAAAAATTCCTCTAAGTATGGGAAAGTTGTGTTTACTAAAGAAAATCCACTTAGTACTGGGGATTCTATACTGATTAAGGTGTTCACTCAGGATGGGGGATTCTTACATCACTTATCATGTTTTCTTATATCTATAAACTATTTATTCAATTAATTTCTTCTACAACCTAGTTTGTTCCTAATTCCGAAATGGGGGAGCTTAATTAATCCAAGTTAATAGTACCTCAAAATACTTAAAACATTTTGGAAATAACAAACTATCCAGGATATTGAAATTAATTAAGTACTAAGTAGACTCTAAATTAAACAAGTTTATTTGAGTTTGCTTAAGGAGAAACAACTCATTTTTACTATGTGTTGATTAAGTTATGGCTTTGAGTAAGAAAAGCTGAGTTAGGTTGAGTATTACGTAGTTTATATGATAGAGACTCGGCTAAGTGAAGCTGAGTAGCTTTTATTTATTGAAAGCCGAGTTCTTTAACACTTAAAATTTATATGACACTTGTGTGTTTAACTCTGTTTGAGAGAGACGGAATATTCCCTAAGTACTTTTTCAAGTAAAAGGCATTGAAATTAAAAAGAATATTCAAGTGGTCCTCACAAACAAAAGGTGTTAGTACGGAATGTTGGAGATTCCTCGCTAACGTCCAAAGCAAAATGCATCTTCTAACTTGCGTCGTTTTTCCAATATCTCCACACTCCTCTGAAACGTCAGTAAATAATCAAATCAAACGCTTCCACATTGCATCTCGAGTTCCTCTCTCTCAAAATGGAATTGCATGAAGAAACGAGTTATTTATGCATCAAGGATTAACGGATTAATCTCATGCTTCAACGTTCAAATTCTCTATCTCTAAACGTCCTAGAATTTGTTTTAAATTGGAAATTTTGAAAGTTGTGAAGAGAAGAGAAATTGAAGAACAATTCAGGATGAGAAGTTTGCAATGGCTACTTCTAACTCTTCCAAGTATAAATAGAAGATTGAAGCAGATGTGCAAATTTGGTGAATCACCTTGAATTTCTTAAGAGTTGAAATACAATCAAATTATTCTCTGCATTAACTCCAAAGTCAAGCATTCTAAAGCAAATGCTCATCTCTCCATCTGTTTGTAATAGAGAGAAATCATATTAGATTTAACATTGTAAAAGGATTCAACAAATTTTATAAGTTGAAATCCTTCTTTCTCAAACATTCAATTCAAATCAATGTGATAGTTTAGGAAGGGTACCTAAATTGTGTTTGAGTGATAGTTAGAAATAAAAGTACTTTTTGTAATTATGTCTACCCACTGTAAAGGCTTCTCTGTCTAAGGAAGGAAAAAATCACTAGTGGATTAAAGCTCGGAAAGGAATCAGGGGACTAGAGGTAGGCTAGGGGCCGAACCAGGATAAAATCTCAGGTGCTAACTTTCTTAAACCTTATCTCTCCCTTTATAGTATTTTTGCTCATTCATCACCTCTCTGTTTATAAGTTTTTCTTGAAAAACCTATCTAAGTTGAGTAAAGTACTCAGCATAAATTGAAGATAAATTAGTTCATCGAAGCTGAGTAGTTTAAAGTTTTTAGACATGCTCACAACATACATTACTCATCACACATCTAAAAACTAAACTTGGAAACAATATTTATAAATCTTAAAATTAACCAAGTAACCGCATTCACCCCTCTGCTCAGTTATTTATGCTAACACGGAACAATACACCCAAATTATATATTGTTTATACATTCACTTCGCTAAGAAGCATGACTAGTGACGGCCCAAAATGGGTATGCTATTTTTACGCTTTCTTGTATTCTTTGAAAAATCATTTTCAAAATTAGGTGGATTTAATTTGAAAATCACAATTTTCACGGGGGATAACCCACCAAATAGACACCAAAGTACCAACTTCTCTATAATTTATGTTCTTGACAGAAGGGGAAAATATTTTTGTTTCCAAAATTATTGGTCAAGGAACATATATTATTTTTTATGACCATTCAAAATCACATCCAATTATGTACCCATTAAGCCATTGAGCCAATGTCATTTGATGAGCCACTGAACCAATGTCCCCATCGAGCTAATGTCACCTAACAAGCTATCGAGCCAATATCATCTGACACGCCATCGAGCCAGTGTCACCCGATGCACCATTGGGTCAACATCACCGGACACACCATGGAGTTAATTACGCCATAGATGATCTATCGCAATAACGATAAAATGTTGCCTAAAGTGCTAAAAGTGTTGCAAAAGCACTTGTCGCAACACTTTTCCGTGAAAAAAGTCATTGGTGATACTTCCCTAACGAAAAGTCATTTTCGCAACACATCTCTTTTTTTTCGCAACACTAAGAAATGTGTTGCGACAAGTGACTTTTCGCAACACTTTTTTTTAATACTTGCAACGCTTCTGTTGTGTTGCAAAAAACACCCGTCGCTATCAACGTTAAGATCTGTTAGTTTTTTCGTAACACTTTTGTTATTTTTTCACAACACTTTTCTTATAACACTTTTAGCATATTTGCAACACCATATCAGGTTATCGCAACACCTATTTAAAAACACCTATGTCACATTTGAAACACTTTTTATGCTTATTGCAACACATTTGTAAAACACTTAATTGATGCCATGATTCAAAAAAATTGAAATTTATTTTTTTAAATTAATTCATAATGCATAATATTTAATTGTATACAAATGAGAACTAAAAAGTATATAATACTATACAAACTAAAAATAACATTACTAAAAGTATATAGTGTTTCCAAAAGATTCTCCAACCAATCTTTACACATGTGAAGTTTAAACTACTTGCCATGCCTGTGAAACATTTCCCTTATCATCTTCATAAGCAACGGTTCTTCTATGCCCAGCCTCCTCCCAATTGCAATCTATTAACCATTTGTAAGTTCAATACTTTCTTCATATATATATACAAATTACAGAATCCTTGGGTAAGCTCGATTTTAAAAAATAACAAGCTTTCATGTTGTACTTGTAAAATTGATATCAAAGTCCACAAAACAAAAAAAAAACAAGTTTTTCATGTTTCATGTTATTTCAGAAACCAACGCACACAAAACCCAATATGTATTTTTTTCACAAAAGATAAGTTGCAATTCACAATCCCAATCAGGATTAACAAAATCGGAATATCATAGCAGAACATAGAGCAATTGAACTATTGCTGGTTATTTCCAAATGGACCTACAGAACCATTCTTGATTATTAATCCTAACAATCTAATCCTTAGGATTATGCGACCTACTATGACACATTTATTCATTTAAGGTCAAAAATAATTTTTCATCCAGTAAAGAACAAAGTCATCCAGTCTTAGAAAACTAAAGAAAAGTGATTTGTCTTACTCCTTCTAGTTATGATAGTTATGAGTGGTTTTCTTTCTAAGATTCTATTAACAATGGCAAATTAAAGAGCAATTCTTTTTGTCAAGTTTTGGCAGATAATGTAATATGATCAATTTCTCCAGCACTTATACACAAGATTAGGTAATTAGAGAAAAAAAAGTACATGCTTCTAAAACTCTACACTAAATTTCAACTTGCTTAGGCAATTCATTTTCCGTTATCAAATCCCCAGAGAATATTCTAAGAACATTAGCTTAATTGGTAGTTCATTTACTAGACCTCAAATCATCAAACCAGTTGCTATTGAAAGAAATATATTTTTCCTTAGACTTCAGATTTAAAATATAAGAAGTTAATTTACTCTCACTGATAGAGTAGTTATATTTCGCAATCCCTCAAATCGTTAGACCAGTTAATATTACAATCAGAATCACACAACTTCTAACTTATACGAATCCTAGTCCAAGACTACATTTCAGTACATAAATTATAAAGATCAAACAAATTATATATGGTAAGAATATACACAAATACTAGCTAAGATTGTAAATTATACACAACCATTTATAGGAAAAATGATACAACAATATCATAGGGTAGGGTGGAGAATCTATTTTTGGGCTTTATAAGATAATTTTTTATGTAAACAACAAAATTTATTCCTATAGGCATAATATTAGCGCTTGATACATTAAGAACGAGAAAGAATCAGAATGTAACCTGTTGAGGCCTCATTATTTTTGTATCAGGATCATCCAATGACTCTCGCCAATGCACCAAGTATCCAGCCATTCGAGGAATAACAAATAAAACAGGGAATAACTCCGTTGGAAATCCCATTGCTCTGTGAACAAGAATTCATCAAAATCACTTAAATGTACTGAGAAACATTAATAAACTAAGAAACACTTAAGTAGCAGAACTGAGAAACATCAATAAACTGCAAAAATTATACAAAAGATGAAATTAACCTGGGATTATCATAAGCATATTCAACCTGCTATTGCTTAGAGAATACAAACCATACAACTGACTCCAACTAGATAACTATTTAAGCTTTGTAGTCATTTTCAAATACATGTTTGTCAATTCTTACTGCTGAATCTTGAGTGCAGGAAAAGCAATAACATCTCGGATGCTGGCCGAGTTTGTCAATAGCATCACCAATCTGTCAATTCTAAGCCCCTACACAAGACACATCTCCAGTTCCATTATGTTCCGCATGGGAAAATTTTAAAAATAAAAAATGACAACTTTATAATATCATGTGGACATGATATTAACAATATGGGAAATTTACATTCTGCAGCATCTTCAAACCATAAAAAAATTAGTTTTATGGCTAAAACTTAATTGCCAAACAAAACTATATTCTGGAATATCTTCAAACGTAATCCGTGATAGGATTTATGTATAGAGAAATTATCTGGTACTGAAATTAGTTTTGCTATTGACAGGTTTTGGCAAGAAATTCTCCATAAGGCTCTCTCAGCTGCAGTCCCTTAATTTTGATCCATTATATAATATTAAAATGTACTATAAAATTCAATCTATTTAAGAATACTAACAGAACTTATAACATATATATGCACTGTTTATACATTCAACCAATTGAAAACAACACAATGATTATATTGATTAATTCAGTGAAATTCAGTTCAACTAATGCTTTTGAAACATAATAATCAGTATTCATTTTCCTGAAACTCTATAAATAATTAAAGTTAGAAGGAAAAAAGAAAGAGTAGTGATGAGAGTCATGATAACCAAATGAAAGTCTTAACTAATGAATTTTATTGGAAAAAAGATACAAGCCTTAACTAATAGTTTAGCTGCAGTAAAGGCAGCACAAGCACATTTCAATCTCAGCTGAGATGAAAGATAAATTAAAATTTTATTACGATCATAAGAACACATAATCTTACTTGCCAAGCCTTTAAGCAAGCATAATGCTAGAACACGGGGTTGCGAAGTGTGTACCTTCATTTTCAATAAACACAAGCAGCCCTTCCTAAATCATAAGGATTCATCCTTATAAAAACCTGTGTAAGAATATAAATTATCACATCAACTTTTATGCATCTCTAATATAAGCATATGTGGGGAACTTGTAAAGGGATTTAAGAGTTTCTATTTTCCTAATAGTCTAATACTAGTTCTCAGGTCATAACAACTATTTGTGAAGCCTAAACACTATTTCCTGCTAGCTTCCTCATTTTTATAGTGACCATATAGAATAACACTTTTTCAGTACTCTCTAGAGGCCAACTAGATTTTCCAAATATGGAACACTACCATAATCCACAAGTTGAAGAATCTCTATGGGATTAAATCCCGAGTTTTTACGAAGAAAACCAAAACGAAACCATGAGGTTATGGAAGTAAATATTCTTGCATTTATTGCTATGTAATATATCTTACTTTTCTTTGTATCCAGTTAAACTTATTGAAATATAAATATACTTATTCATATATTAAACATGATATTTGTTCTCTACTTCTGGAAAAAACGCATTTACAAGACAATAAGCTATTGTTTGAAAATATTTAGCTGGAAAGAATTACCTCAAAGAGTAGTTCATCAGGCAAGCAATGGTGTAGGAGCGCAGGATCATAATCTTGTCTTCTGCTCGCACTCCCAAATGGTGCAACAGGTCGAGCATTAGCCCCATAGAGATCTGTGACAGAAAAGTTTACAAAATAAGAAATTACACAACCCACAATAAAAATGTAAAAGCAGTGACTTTGATTTTTACCAAGCCATGGTCTCTGCATAACAAAGTATTGTACGTCTTCAATTGCAAAGCTGTCTCAAGCTTAGTAGGAACTTGTAATGCAAAATCTACAAACCATAGTACAATAGAATTATTGAATCATGATAATGATTTAGCGTGTCTACATAGATATAAAAAAGCAAGGAACTATTTTCTAAAGCTTCAATCATGATTATCAAAAGCCTGATTAGAACATCTACCTGAATCTAATGGAAAAACGATATTGATTCACAAACCGACCTACTAGACGATGTTAATTTGACAAAAATCTTATCAGAAAAGTTCAATTTAAGAGGAACTTCATGGAAATGGAATGGCAAAGAGATGAAAAGCGGAAGAGTAAGATTACCAGAAGTCATTTGGACGATGTATAGAAAGACTATGTTTCCCTTTTATGAGGAAGACAAGCTTGTATCTTACTTAAAGACTGTACTTCAGCAATCACATTCGAAACAATCAACACCAAATAGAAAACCTGAATTTCACATATAATCGTTCAAGAAATTGAAAAAAAAGTTAGGTAAAGTTTTACCTATTTCTCATAGCGATCCCTCTCAGCAGTACAGATTTCAGAAGTTCACATTAGGCGATGTTCATTCTTCCAATAGATATCTACACATAATCCCAAAACCAAAATCCCCCCAATTATTAACATCACATTACGGCATAGAGAATTTAGAAGAGAGAAAACAAAAAATCAGATAAAACATGAAATTAAGATGGGAATAGAGAACAACCAAGAAGCTAGAAATTGACAAAAGGAAAGACGAAGAGAGAAGGAACAAGAAGAAGAGAGACGAGAGAAGATAAACTTTCTTCTGAATTATTTATTTTTTAATTTTTTAATTAATTTTTTCCGTCAATTAACTAGCGAGAAATTTCTCGCCCATCAATTTTTCACTGTTCACAGTGTTTTTTTGCAATAGTTAGACGGAAAGTGTTACGATGAAAGTGTATTTGATCAACAAAAATATCTATTGCAACACTTTTGGAACACTCTTTAAAATGTGTTTCAAAAAATCATTTTTTCCTTCAAAAATCGCAACACCAGCCATTCTGGTTACGACAGGTCATCTATGGCGTAGTGTAATTTCACTAACTAAACATAATATACCCAACGAGCCTCGAGCCAATGCCACCCGACAAGCCATCAAGACAATGTTACCCAATGTTTCATCGAGCCAATATCATCATCTAAAGATAATATACTTGACATGCCATCGAGTTAATTTCATCTGATGAGCCATCAAATTGATGATGATAACCTGATGAGCCATCGAGCGAATGTCACCCGACGCGCCATCAAGCGAATGTCACCCGACGCAACATCGAGCCAATGTCATTAAAAACACAATATAGTCAAAGGCTCCATCGAGCCAATGTCACCCAACGCGTCATAGAGCCAATGTCATTCACTAATCTCAACAAATTTCATTTGGAAATTGCCAAATCCTCTTGTTGTCATGGTGTAAATTATTACAAACACTTTTCACTTATGTTTTCAGCTCATCATGCTCATTCATGTATGATGAAATCCCTTTGAATCAAATCTTCGAGATTTTGTACATGAGGGGCAAATTATGAGCACGATCCACTCAGCTTGATGATTAAACTTTACCTTAAATGTATACCAAGATAACATTTGGACTTGATGCGACATTGGTAAATTGTGTTTTAATAAAAATGTTTTAATTTGTGTGTTTGAGATTAATTTTTATTTTATTTTTGTTACAGAAGTGGGAAATATATTAAGCTCAAATGAAACAATTTCAGAGCACCTCCAAAGGCACAAACATTAGCAGTAGAGTCTATCATACAAAGACCTATCACTAATAGATTTAATTCTTTTTCAAAACATACAACTATGATCCTTAACAATCATTTGTAACTGGTTTGAGCGGATGACAAGGAGCGGTGGGCTGAGAGCGTGCGAAATGAGAGGCGCAGTCCACCGGGGTGTTTAAAAAGTGCATCAGGTTGGGGACCCGGAAAGGTTTGGATAGAGAAAGCGAAAACGTTTTAGATTGGTCAAACCTCAAATCCGCAGTCTCTTATTGTAGAGTTACCACTTGGATTAGCTCTTTTGCAAGAATTAGAGTCTTGTGAGGCTTAACGTCATGGGGACGGCCCACTAAGACATAGAGATTAGGGTCCGGGATAAGTTGCTTATTTCTTATGTGATAACATCATATTACATCTATAAAAAAACCGTATTCTTTAATTGTGCATATTCGCGCTTAGGTCATTTTTCGAGTTTATATGCATGATTCACATATAGATAAATAATAAATCCATTCACGAAGCAGTAAATAAATGTAGAAAAGTAAATTAATAAATTACAAAAATCGGGGAATGCAACCGCCCTCCTAATCTATTAATTACATTTCCTCAAAAATATATGTAATTCTCGAAGGAAAATAAAATCCTAGGCATACATCTAACCTACATCCACAAAGGTTAGCACAAGATATGACACATATGTTCGATTTGATTTTAGCGAGGCACATGTGGCCTAATTAAAACATCGACGATTGAAAGTTATTATTTTAAATAAAAATGGTTAATTTTTATTTACACATATCTTGGTCAATTTTTATTAACGAAAATGATCGAATGGCAAAATGTGAGGCCTGTTATCCCGGAATAATTCGTATTCCCTTCTTGGGGGTATTCTAACATAAAAAATAAAAAAAGAAATAAAAGATGAAGAAGAGAATTACAACATTTACAATAATAATAAATAAAAGAATTCCTAGGTCCAAATGTAAAAAAAAATTAAGAAAGAATCAATGAGCACGAAATAAGTAACTCTAGGAACTCAGAGGCTTTACCCTTTCTGCATAAATCCACTTCGGCGTATTGTTCACCACTTTTCTACTGATAAGTTTAATAACTTATTCACAAGACTTGGCTACACTCATTTCGTAAGGCTTATCCTTAATAATAATGCCAAAAAACTTGTTCACATAAAATGCAGGTGTTGTCAATACCTCTTATCAAATAAAAAAATGATGATAACTGCAAGTATACAGTTGCGATGTAGTTTTAAAAGATATCAAACCCACAGGGAAGGAACCAAGTCTAAAGATCAACAAGGGAAAAACAAAGTAAAGAAAATAAAAATGGATTTGAGATTTTTGGATAGGAAGATTAAAATGAAAAGTTGAGTAAATATATATGTGAAAGATTAGAGAATCTAAATATAAAGATTTTCACTACGAAAAAGTATAGCAGAGAAAACATGCAAGTTCAACAAAGATGTTACGATTCACTAAACTGCTCTAACAAACTCGGTTCAAAATACTCAGATGTTCAATGATTTATCGCAGAGCAACACATGAAATAACTTTTCTAAATCTAGCATAAATGAAATAAGACAATTATATAAACATAGACAACATCAATACTATGCTTAGTACGGGTCGCTCTCACATAGCCACATTTAGCAAGTTACCATTCCAAAAATGTTGGCTTACTAAACAGTGTTATATCACATATCCAATGATTATATACAATATTGTTAACCCCGAAACTACTCTTAAAATTAACTCCAACGCATATAACTTGATTAATATAAATGACTTAGCACGAAATATGCATTAAAATACATAGACATATCATAAACTTCGAAATAGAAAGTATAAGTAGAAAGCAAAGCAAAGTTATAAGGTATGCAAGTGAAAGCTAAAGTTGATCAAACCGTATCCACTCTTTAATGGGAGTCGTTAATTCCCACAATTCCTGCGTCTGCTTTGAATTCGGTCTCGGCCTGTACAGAACCTCCTCTAGGATGTTATTCTTTGCGAATATCGAATAAATGAATATTGAAGAATGAAAACTTTTATTGATAAGTGATTTGCAAGCACACTTATACAACAATCGCTCTAGAATATAGAGAAATCTAGTGATCGAAACAAGGATTCGAATCACTTAAACATCTTCTTGCTAACACTTAAGAAAGTAGCAAATCTATCTACACACACTATATCTCTCTTTCACTTTATGCACTGCACTTCCTAGAATGAAACACACTTCAATCCATGAAATTTGTGAGGATTGGAACCCTATTTATAGAGTTTGAAGGGTTGTGTCTATCCAAACGAAGAGTTGTGTCCATTGGTGAAAGATTGCATCTCTTCATTGTGATTGGTTGAGAAGCTTTGATATAATC
>CATIWQ010039543.1:0-20126 GCA_949673415.1 Euphorbia schlechtendalii
TTTCCTTTGTAAAGACCGATTTTTGAGTATTTTGTAATCAAATATAACTTTTTATACTATAAGATAAAAAAGTTATGAGTTTTGTTATATAATTGAAATATTTTTTTTATCTCACTGAAATTGTTTATTGAGTGTTTGATCCAGGCCCAGTCCTGACAAATTGAGAGCCTGGGTAAAATAATATATAGAAATTATTAAAATAAGTCATCGGTAAAAAATTATGATAAAAATTAACCATTTTGTTGATACTATGATTCGATCTCATAATCTTTTATATCCATAACAAGTTTCTTACCAATTCATCTACCATTAATTATTATTTAGTTTTATCTTTTTAATATTAACTACTAAAATTTTTAAAAAATATTATTTTTTGAACCCCTTTTGACATGGACCCTGGGCGGTGGCACTTGTTCCCCATCCCCAGAGTCGGCCTGGTTTGATCTAAACACTAGTAATTAGTACATCAAGAATCAGTCGAAGGAGTGCAAACACGATTTAACTACTGATTTGTAAGGATTGATTGTAGCTTTTGTAGTTTTTTATTATCCTGACATCCCCCGCACGTATTGGACTTGAGTTGAGTATAATGCTTGTCTAAGTACTATATTACTAAAATTTAACTCAATAATTGAAGTTGTCAAAATCAAACTTTCAACCTCTAGGTTAAGAAGTTTTTATATCATATCATGACACCATTTAATCTAAAAACATATATGGCTCAATCGTCTTGATAGTATTCAAATACAAGAAATCCTTGGTAATACTATTCAAAGGCTTGCTACGAAAATAAAGCTCAAACTTTTCAACTCAAGATTTAGTTATATATTTACAAGGGAAAATAACTAATAAACAATTGGTTTCAATTTCAAGAAAATGTAAATGCTCAATTGATCACATGTGAAATTGGTGTAAAGAAAGGAATAATATTGACTAGCTAAAAATGTTGACTTAAAATTAATGTTTTGACATTAAGTGAACAAATAGTAGACTTTTAGTATTTTGAAGATTAATATTTCGCAGTTTCTTCATTCTGCAAAGCTTGTGAAAAAATGTCCTTTTTTGTTACGTAAATAAAAGTTTCTTTAATGTCAGAATGTACATAAACACAAACAATATCATAAAAAAATATTTTAGTTAATTTTTTTCCACTGTACATAATCTCCCTAAAATTAATGGATGATCCCATCAAGTATGGGATTGAAAGGGTCCTTGCCACTCAAAAAAATTAATTTTGGTGGGTTTATTTAATAATATGAAACTCTATATATGTCAAAACTGTTCTAATCCTTGCAATTTAGAGTTAGTTTTAAGAATTTGTCACTTAGCCAGGTCATAAAAAGGATTTAATGCCGTCCCTAATTGATTGTAATCCTTTTCAATGCGAACTAAACATATTTTTAATATTATCAGTTATGATCAATTGTGGTTAATACAATTTGTGCATCCACTAGTAATAGGTGTGGAGAATTAGGGATCAATCTGTAGTTCTTTCAAAAACTCTTTTCGCTAAAAAAAATATACTTTGTCGTTGAACACACGGTTTCTTTATGGTGTTTGGCGTGATCACATCTAGCAATGTCGTTGATTGAATATTATGTTTGATTAGTTTAGTTTATAGAGACGTAACTTGTTAAAACAAAATTTGATCGACCACATACTTGAGAGAGGTGTGGTGGAGATTTTTCTTTGTTATAATAGTAAGTAAGACTATGAACGAGCCGAGCAGAGCTAGTACACTGCCTTCAAGCTCTGTTCGTTAAATTTTTAACAAACTCAAACCAAGCTCGCAATTGGTCAATCCGAGTCAGAGTCGAACTCGAATTTGGTCAAACCGAACTCAAGCTTTGTTTAAATCGAACTTAGCCGAGTTTTGTGCAATCAAGCTTTAGCTGGACATATCAATTATATTTTTGATGCTACATATATATGTATATTCATTTTTTATAATATACTTATAATTTATATGATAAACATAATATTTTTATTATTCGATATGTTCACGAGCCTACTAACGAGCTAATTCACCAAACCACTTATCGAGCAAGTTCATGAACTTTCGAGCCGAGTACCTTACTATTCAAATATTGTTCATTTATTAAGACAAACCTAAATTTTTGTTCACGATTGATCTCGTTTATTAAAGAGTCGAGTTCCGAATATCGAATTCACATGTAACTTTGTTCATTTACAGCCCTAATTATAAGCCCAACGAGATTTTTTAAGAAAAAAATTGTTTAAAAAATGAAATTTTGATGAGTTGCGAACTGATTAATATCAGAGAGAGAAAGAATTGTAGGGGGTGTTTCTCAAAATTTCTCCTTTTTAACTTTTAACTTAAAAGTATCTTTTAAGGAGATTTTAACTTATAAGTCAGACAGTGAAGTGTTTCTGATAACTTTTTTTAACTTAAAAGTTAAAAATAAAATATAAATTAAAAATAAGTCAAACTTACTTCTTAAAAAAGTCACTTATAAGATATAAGTGATTTTTTTGATAAATTTTGAAAAATATCTTCGTAGAAAGAAACAAGAGTTGACCTGAAATTACATATATTATATGCAAATTTTATTAAATGCAATTCAAAGATATTGCAGTCAACCTCAAATATACTGCTCATACTTGTTCTTTATTTGAAGGTTGGGAATACTCCATATTTACTACGCCAACTGACAATGATAATTGACTAGTCATTTTTTATTATATTATTTTATAACAAAACAGTTAGCAATATTATTTATGTGATATGATGTTTGATACAATGCTAATGGAGTATAAAATAATTATTGTTTTGGTAAAAAGAATATAAAAAATCATCGATAACAAGTTGATCACAACGGATTTAGAAAGTTCAAGAGCCTATAACAATATTACGTCTCGGCCTTTTTTATTTGTACCTTTAACATTTTTCTTCGAAATCAATAAAATATATTATATAACATTCATAATTTGTAATAAGTTAATGTCTCTGTATTTTTATTAGTCTCTTTAACAGTTTCATTTGTTTCTTTTTATTTGACAAATTAGATTAATTGTTTATGCATTTTTAACATTTTTTTCTAATTGATCCTTATATAGTAGTAAAAAATTATGCATTAATGAAATTATAGGTTGGTTATTAAGAGGAAAGATTAAATATAAAAAGAGTAGAGAATACATTATTAGTTTTAATAAAAAAAATTTATTGATTTTGATGAAGAGTTAAAAGGATAAATAAAAATAATAAGCAAGTAATAACTTATAATTTCATCTATACATATATGTTAATATTCACAGAA
This sequence comes from Euphorbia schlechtendalii, assembly GCA_949673415.1. Taxonomy (NCBI): domain Eukaryota; kingdom Viridiplantae; phylum Streptophyta; class Magnoliopsida; order Malpighiales; family Euphorbiaceae; genus Euphorbia; species Euphorbia schlechtendalii. The sequence goes on from CATIWQ010039543.1 coordinate 3,279, forward strand.
AAGCATTATTATTAATAATATAATGATGAAAAAAAATTCAAAAAAATGGTGAAAATGTTTAAATAATCTTAAATTCTTAATTTTTTTAATAAAAATCTTGCATTTAAAAAACACTATTGGGAGGGAGTATATTTTATTTTAAAAGAGATGGCGGAATTGCAACAAATTATCTACAAAGGATACAAAAGTATTATAAATCGGATTAAGTGCTCTAATTTTGATACGTGGTAATTTTTTACCAAGGAAGAGAGTCAATTAAATGGAATCAGAAGCAATGACAACCTTAAATAAATATGGATAGAAAAGTTTTTAAATTTCTTTACAGACCAAAGAATATGCTACCCTGAATAACATGTGAGCAGCCTAATTCACAGATCTACTAGCAGAAATTATGTGAATGTTCGAAAATAAACATAACAAGTCCTTACAATCATTCAAAATATTACTGATAGGAGCTATTAAACGAGAACATTATTAAGATCTGTCACCACATTCAAAGCATTCATTTCCAACACTATTGGATCAAAATTTTGGGACTTTAATCAACTATGAACCTTCCTGCAATAACTTATATTTGCTAAACTCCATCTCATGCTATCGAATATCAACTACCATTAAATTTTCAAAGTATGCTAGAACACTAACAGTTTTTGTTGTTCTTAAACAATATTATTTAAGAAAGATAGATATTCGCTGCTTAATCAATTAAGATAAAAATATATTTATGTCTTCAACGTGAAACATATAATGCTTTATATGGCAATAAAACTAGTAGAACTGTGCTCTAAAATATATATTCAACGCTGATACAAATTTTTATTGAAAATACGGATTCCACTAATGGCACATTGTAAACTTTGTAATCTACTTCTTTCATAGCAAGAATAGCAACTCAGCGTGGGGATAGAATGAACAATCTTTCTTTCTTTATGCTGTAATTCTTTGACCTTCTTTTTAAAATCCGTATTATACAACAAGACTTTTAGATGTCATACGTATTATCTATTTCCCCTTCCCTTGTCTGCATTTTTAATTCTTATAAAAAAGATGGTTATGGTAATCCTATTATTTAGAACTAATTGAATATATGGTTAGCATATGTTTAAATTCAAACGACAAAAAATTTATTCGAGTAAAAAAAAATCTTCTATCCCCAATTCCTTGTCCCCCTTCAAAAATTATCAAGGGTCATTTTATATTATATTTCAATATATATTATTTTCTCTATCCTATTTTTTCAATTTTTATCCCATTAAAAATTACACTTGGCAGTTTTTAAATGGGAGACAAGGAAGGGGACATGGAATAGAGGACAGAGGATTCTTTTCCTATTATTATTATTATTATTATTATTATTATTATTTGTTTTTTTAAAACAAATATGAGCATTTTTGTCAAATTTATTAATTATGGGTTTGAACCCACAACCCCAAACTTCTTACATTTTACAGAGGTGGTGATCACTAGACAAGTCTAGTGGCTATTTGTATCATTGTTATTTAGATTTGTGCCAAATTAAAATTTTTTTCATGGGGATATAATCTAACTATTTCCACAATGGCAAAGGTTTTAACTTAGTGATTAAGATAGAATAATGGGTTCGAGTTCACTTAAAAGTGGGATGTGGTTGGAGATTTTTCTTTTGTTATTATTATAAACTCAACAAGGCATTTAAAAAAGGAAAAAAAAATCTAACTATGCCAGTAAAATTTTAGGTTAATGTTCATGTATTCGGGCGAGTTATGGTGTATACAAATCCGGTGTTGTTGAAATTTCACTGTACATTCGATTTGACTGGTAAAGTTGTATATTATCATTAATCACCATTCAGATCTAGTTAATTAAAAATAGTGGCATGCAAGAATAATTTGTATGTGTATAAAATCACTTCAAACTGAGAAATCGAGTAAACTTAAAAACTATGCCTTATCATTTGATTGATTTGTAATAAGGTTTGTGTGGAACTTTATTTTTCAAAAGAGTGCTTGTAGTTTCAAAAGAGGATTCATCATTTTTAATTATTTCATTATAAAGAGTAATTTTGTTCATTTTGAATTGAAATTTTGTAGCTTAGTTAATAAAAATATATTACACATTAGTAATAAATTTTTGAAATTTTTTTAAAAGTACAAATATTTTTTTAATTATAATGTGATTGTAACTTAAAAAAAATCATAACAAAATGAAAAATCTTTGAAAATTACTCAAATTTTGATGTATAATTTTTAAATATTATAGTTAAATTATAATAATGTTGAAATGATCAAAATACCTTCTTCTAAAATACTATTTTTAATCAAAAAATAATTTTTTCCTTCTTTTTACTAACTTTTAAAACCACGAATAGCATATTGTAAAACAAAATTCACGAAGATCTTTTTGGAAAATGATCAAATCACATTACATATTTTTAAAGTTTATATATATATATATATATATATATATATATATATATATATATTGAAACTTAATTTCACTCATAATACATCAACTAATATTTTCTCAATTTCATATATGAATTTTAATTTTTGCCACTATTATACACTTCGTAAATGAACTTTTTTTTATGCATATAACTTCTTAGGTTTTATTTAGATTTACTTTCATCAACTGTCCATTAATTATACTTTCTCAATTTTACATATTTTTTATGATCATTATTAGATCGAATCAATTAAATTATTAACTTTTAATATATAAATGTAAGGATAAAGAATAATATTTCCGGACTAATCTTTGATAACTAAATATTTATTCTGATTTTAATGAAATAAAAATTCATTATCCTTTATATATATATATGTGTATGTATATGTAGAAAAAGAAAGAATGATATGAATATGAAGATGCAAATCCTTCATTAGTGTTATCTTTTAAATCGTTCTCATTTAATTTATAATCTAATTAAAGATCTTAGAATAGTGATTGAAGCACGTCATAAACACAGAATAGTTGAACCCTTATCTCTTATCACTTACTTAGCCTGCAACATTGTGAATCATAATTGAGATAGTCTTGTTTGAGATCTAGTCACGTTTAATACTCCTCTCAAATTCCTACAAATATATTAAGTGATTGTCAAATTTGATTTTTTTCTTACTAACTTAGCATTTTATTGCCAACTAAATTATGCTTTGTAACTATAGGTTTACTAAAATAATGACAAATTGTTTAATTTGTTAAGAAGTTTAAACTTTTTTAATTTAAAGTTAAATATATTATTTATTGAAATGAATTTTCGAAAGAACTAATAATAATTCTTGATATTTAATCATCCCATGAATCAATTAAATCAAGTTGAATTGGTGTTAAAACCTTGAAATCATTTCAGCACACATGAATGACATTAAATTGCTTATAAAAAAGAAAAAAAGAATGACTTTAAAATTTAAACTGAAAAATATCTATGTAGGAAACTGAACAGATTCATGGTAGAAGTTTGAGAAATGTAAAGTGAATACGAAGCAATTCGTTTTGGATTAACAAGATTTTGTGATTTTTACTGATATCATCATCGAAGTTTAATAAAAATATATTACTTATAAGTTAATAATAATAATTATTATTATTAGGTGATGAGGATAAGGTTAGCCTGCAACAACTCCATATTACTCAGAAAAATTCTGTTGTTAATATATACACGCCCCAAAACACGACCACAGTAACGGCAACTTTCTCATAAAACAATAAGCTGAGGATATCCCAACGGAGGATGTGGAGATAACGGTGGCAGATTGAAATTCGATTCCAAATCAGAACAGTCCCAAGCTGCCATCCAATTTGACGCCGTCAAGTCTCGCTCACTTTCAGGTTCCTCTCTCTTCACAACCTTTTCTGCTTCTCCGTCGTTAACATCGCTCTCTCTCGCACGTTTCCTTTCAGTTCCCTCGTCGGAGCGTGTTTTCCACTTCCCGACCTCCAACGGGAAGTTGACAATAGCTTTTGAGCCCCGCAGCTTGAATGCAGCTCGATCATACGCTTCAGCGGCTTCGATAGCAGTGTCGAAGGTCCCCAGCCACAACCGTGTCCCTTTCCGGGTCGGGTCACGGATCTCCGCTGCGTATTTGCCCCACGGCCTCTGCCGGACTCCTCTATAACGCGGTTGCTCTTCTGCAGCGGAGTTGCCTTGCTGGTTCGAATCCGTGCTTCCAAATTGAATCCACTCAGTTTTCTTCGGCAGCGAGACTTTCAGCGACGGTTTTCTATTAACAGCCCGTTTCGCTTCAAAATTGAAACCCTGGAGGCCATGGATTTCAGGTTTCGATTCAAATTCAATCAAATCACAAGCTGATTCGATGAATTGAGGTTTAGATTCGAAATTGAAAAAATCATGAGTGGCATAAGGGTCGGAAAAGGAGAGTACAGAGTGAATGGTAGAAGTGCGGGAACAATCGGAGTCGGAAATAGAGGTGGAAAGGTCACCGGAGAAAGAAGAAGAGTTAGAGGAGGTAGGAATAGGTGAAAGAAGATCGCCGAATAAATGTTGCTTGATAAGATCCAAAGCGGAATCAACTTGAGATGGTTGCGCCATCGCTGAAACCAGTTTGAAAGATGAAGTAGATGATGAGTGGAAGTTAAGAAGTGGAAAATGGGTATATATAGTGTTATTAGATCTCAAAAACGAAGGGCGACTTTTCAAAGGTGCTGACCCTTTGAAACGAAGGACTAAGGAACTTGCCTAAGTCCCTATCCACACAATTATTAGCCTTTCTTTTTTTTAACTCTTCAGCTGTGCCGTCAGATTATTTAATCTAACGGCTGCTAAGGTTATTAATAGAACGGCTTAATATATGTTTAGATCCCTTAACTTATTTTAAAAAATTTGCTGCTCCCTGAACTTTCAAAATGACCCAGCAGTTCCCTCAATTTTAAAAAAATGATCTCGTAGCTCTCTCAACTTTCAAAAAATGCACCACTTTCCTCCCTTTATGCCACGTGTCATCTTCTGGTTGGTTTGACTTTTCAAAGATGCAATTTTTTTGATTTTTTTCCCTCCAATCAGAAGTTGACAAGTATCATTGAGGGAGCAAAGTGATGCATTTTTTTAAAGTTGAGGGAGTTACGGGATCACTTTTTTAAAATTAAGGGAATTACGGGGTCATTTTGAAAATTTAAGATGGTAGCAAATCTTGTGGACAAGTTTAAGCATTGTTGTTTTTGTCTTTATTGTTCCATAGGCTCTTTCTTTTTGGGACTCTTACATTTCCTGGTTACTGCCTATTTGCAATTGCACCTTTATTTGGAACTTCCCAACGAACATCCAAGGATAAAGTTCAAATTTAAATTCTTGGAAAATTAAATAATTAGATTTTTTAATTATAAATAGTGTTTCCTTGATTTATATTCATTTTATATAGTGATTTAACCTAATGAATTTAATAAGTTAGTAACAGTTACTCAGTGGCAGCTCAGTTGGTAAATACCACCTTGCATCAGCACATGAGAATTGCTACAATGACCAAAAATAATATCCTAAAATAATTTATCTCAATTCAATAAAAAAATTTATCAGGTTTAAATTTCAGTTTACTTCAAAATTTAATCAATTGTAAAAAAACGTATACTCCTTCCAATTTTTTTACTTGTTCTCTGAGCTAAAATTTAAAGACACGTTTTACTTGTCATTTTTAAAATTCTACGTATCTTTTCATCATTCTTCCAAATATATCCGCATTTATATATTCAAGAGATAAGTTAAAATTGGATGCATTAACTTGAATTAAATGTAAGGGTTGTCTTCTTACAAATTTCACACTTGTTAAGAAATAAATTAATAAGGGTATGAAAATATTAAATTTACCTTCACATTTAATTCAAATTAATGTATCCAATTTTAACTCTCTCTTCAAAATAACATATCAATAAATGAGGGCATATTTAGAAGAATGATGGAAAAGATAAATAGAATTTTGAAAATGAAAGTATTTTGAATCTTGACTCAATGGACTACTGTATATTTAATGGAGACAAAGTGAAAGTTAAATTTAAGATTTAAAGAACGATGTAACAATATTTTTGAAACAATTCAGAAAAAGAATTCATATTTTATTAAATAAATATAAAAAAATACTAGTAATTTTGTGTTTATGTGTTTAAGGTAATCATTTTGACTTTTCTCCAGAAGTGTATATACATAAGCTTGATTAGTGCTTAATGTTAGTTTATCGGGATAAAGTATTGAGGTAATTGGAAATGTTGATTGGAAGTGGTAGGCTGGTCTAGTCTATGTTGAATGCATGTACTGCTCTGGTTTATTAAATCATTAAACTACATGTTCTAAGATTCTATTCCAGAAACCCAGATTAAATATGTGATTAACTAGAATAGAAGCCATCGAATTAAAAAAAAGCATTCACGTTGGAATGTATTCAACTATTTGACTTAAAAAACTATTTGGTTTATGTTTTTATACTGTATTTACCCTTAAATAAAATTCAACATTATAATAGAAATAATTCATTACGGATTGAAACTGTTTTTAACTGCAGGGATAAAAAAAACAACCTTCTTCGTCTTATAAAGTTACAAAAAAAAAAATGTAACAGTTTTTCGCGTGAACATCACGCGTTAATTTTATTGGAGATGTAGTTTCCACATTGGAAATAAACAAGCATTAAGAGTGATATATGAATAGTGTAGATTAGTCTTAACACAAGCTAATTTGTTTAGGCTAGATGAGTTCGATCCCATTTATATGTTCACTCAGGCTACCAAGTTCAACACTCTTCATACCACATATTCTCTACATACTATTCGAGCGAGAGAAAGGTCGGATAACCAAAAGATCATGGGTTCATGTTTAAAGTCCTGATGGAGTTTGAGCTAGCGGGGAGATTAGACTCGTTGATGACCTTGAGCCTCCGTGAAGATAGACCAAGGTATGTTAGGCAAGTGCTGACTGGTCCAGACCCAGTTGCACTTGAGGATGAGTGTTGGATCTTAGTATTTTAGTGTAATTGAATCGACTGGTTTGATCAATGTTATCGTGACGTTTCATCAAACAAGTTGGGAGAGTGCTGAGTGCACATTTGTTCGGGTATGGTTACGATTTGGGTTCCAGGGGTAGCATCCCCGGGTGTGGGGTCCAAGGGGTGGCAACCCCTGGAGGGGTCCGGGGGCAGCACAGTAGGTTGGGGTGAAAATTTTTTTCTAGAACAAACGCATCATTTAGAAAATTCATTAGAAAAATGAATTTTAAACCGAAACAGTGTATCTTTTGAATACAGTTGAAACAAAAAAAAATATATCTTTTAGACATGGCTGCTACCCAAAACAGTATGTCTATTGACATACTGATTATTTATTTCACCAAAAACAGAATTGACAGAATATACAGAAAAACTCGGTTGTTTTTCACAGCAATTTAATTTCTTGTTCTTGACTATTTCTCATTTTATACGATTGAAAGTTTGGTGAACCAACCAAACAAATTTCAATCTGAAAGTATATTACGACTTCAGAATTATTCGGGAAATCCCCAGAAACCAACATTAGAGATGTGGAATTATCTCATATTGGAAATAAATCAACATTAAGAGTTGGTATATAAGTGTTTTGGATTGGGTTTTAAAACAAGCCAATTGGTTTAGTGTTAGATGAGTACAATGTCACTTATATGTTCATTCAAACTATCAAGTTTAGCACTTTCCTGGCCCATGCATACTTTACAAATCTCTAGTTGGTTTAACTTTTCAAAAATATGTTTTTCCCGATTTTTCCCCTTTCAACGAAAAGGTAACATATAGCGTTGAAGAGTAGAGCGACTTAAACGTAGAGGAGCAGTCAAGTTTTAGACCAAATTTAGGGGCTATAAATTGATTTGGCTTACCAATGGTGTTAGTCCAAGTAGTAAGTAACTTGATATCACTTAAGTAAGGTCACGAGTTCGAGTTCGAGTTCGAGTTCTGCGAATGTAGAAAATCTTTATTGATAAACTTACCCACCATAATCAGATGCGTGATTCATGTCAGATCTGAATGTAATCCAGACAAAGTTTTGGTGAACCGGGTGAGAAAAAAAAAATCGGCCTATCTTTTAGAAAATGACGAAGTCAAAACAAATAATTTAAAATTTTTTCGTAAGAAAAAAACTGATATTGAAGCAACAGCATCAATGGTGTAAACTGTTGCTGGGTAAATTAAATTATAACCGAATCAAACAAATCTATCCAAAATAGATTGATAGTTAGTTATACATATGAATTAAAGAAGGGGAAGGAGTCTCTCATAAAAATGAGATGGGGAAGGAGTCAATTTCAAATGAGTTGCTGTTTGAAGTCTTCAGTCTCGCTACACTTTCAACAAATTCTCATTACTTTGTCACAATATAATACAATTTAGAAAACGTCTTAAACCATTACTTATTAATTATTATTTCTGATCTGTAACTTAATTGAACCATATTACCAAGTCCAACAAGGCTATAATTTTATTTTTAAAATAAATGATAATTAGAAAATAAATTTTTAAGTTCAGCCTTTAATTTATTCATCTGTCTGTGCATAATTTTATATTTCAATTATAAACCTCCATTTTAAGCCTATGACATATGATTATGATTGAGTTATTGATTCTTAATTACAACAAGATAAAGCTTTGGCCAAATAAATTAATTTTTTAGCAGAAAAAACCCTGAAAATTATTGATATATACGTAATATCCATAGTTTAAGAAATTAATGTATTGACCTGTCAAAATAGAGGGTTCAGTTGAATAATGATTTTTGAATTAAGCTACGTTTATTTGGTTTATATTTCCTCCTATATAACTTAGTTTAAATTTATACAGTTAAATTTTTCTTAAATGAATGAAAGAATAAACCAAAAATTAACTCATATGACCAGCAAAGTTATCAAGCAGCTAGGGCGTTGAACATATTTTGGTTGAAACTGAAAACCCGAAATGAATTATGCTATTTGGTTCGATTAATTTGATTCCGTTTAATTCGATTTGGTTTTCAAAAGGAAAAAATGTTAAAAATTAAACCCAACCATATGCAAGTTATAGAACGCTATAGTATTTAAGTGATAATATAATTTGACCTAAACCCTAATTTTTTCAGTATGAAGATTGCATTATCGGTTTGGTTTAACTGAATGCTCCTTCATACTAGCAGGGTACATATGATGACAAATAAAGCTTTATCGTTGATACGTTTTTAACAAATAGCCAATTTTTAAGAGAATGGGCTTGGAATGGTCTAATGGGCAGAGTAGAAGGCTGGAGGCCCATAATGGTATTGCTCCTTTCGCAAAGTAGTAAGTTTTGACGAATTTATCATCATCCTCTTTATGTTTTTTTTTTTAAAATTTGCACATTGGCTTACAATAATAATAAACAAATCTTACCCCATTGGATCCGAATATATTACTGCTCATCATCCTCCTCCTTATATAATGGATTTTTTTTTTTCACGAAAATGCAGATGAATAAATAATTTAGTAAAGTTATCATTAATTTAAGAATGTCAAACCATTAGATTTAATTGTAATTTTATCTAACTTTGTTAACAAAAATCTTCTATTTCTTAATTAATTTGAATTTCTTAACTTAAAACTATCGTATCTCTCAAATAATTAATTTTTTCGAAATGATTCTTTAAAACATTTTGTTCGTTTCATTTTTATCTTTAAAACAAGATCTAACTCAATATACTTTCGACAAAAAAAATTGAAAGTTAAAATTTGTATTTTTGTATAATTTTCATTATAGCATATTTCTTTATTCCTGGTTTTTTTCAATGCATATTATACGAGTTTAAGATTTAGTATGATGATCATTATACAAGATTTTTGGTATAAAAAAATTTGGCATAATGAACATTATACCAAAATGCAAACTGGTATAATTTGAATTATACTTATTTTTTTTAAGGTATATCGAGTTGGATCTTGTTTTAAAAATAAAAATGAAACGAGTAAAATGTTCTAAAGAATCGTTTCGAAAAATTTAACGGTTTGAGAGATATGATAGTTTTAAGTTAAGAAATCCAAACTAATTAAGAGAGAGTATGTTGTTATTAGTAGAATTGTAATTCACGTAAAAATTCAAATAAGAAATATAATAAGATAAAATTATTAATATATACTATTTAGGATAAAATTACAATTAAATCTAATTAGCTAGCATTCGTTTCAACTCCCGTTGTATAAGTATATATAATTTGGATACATATTTTCTATTACAAATTAAAAATTACTTTATCTTCCGTTGTGTTGTGTGATGATTGATTCAAAGTAATATTCCAATTTTTAAAACAAAAGTAAGAAAAAAAAACACATGCTAGGAATATACTACTCACATGACCTGCTGATATTCACTAATACTAAGATACTCAGAAGTTCAGAATAATTTCAATTTGGCCGAATCCTATACTATAATTCCGAGAAATTAACAATATATTCAAGTACTTTTAACATTTAAAAACCCTTATTTCTAAAAAACGATTTTTCATACAAATTTTAAGATGTGTACTCATCATTCCAAGTGTCCCGCTTTTCTGGTCCTTATTTTTTACAATATGATGATTTCGTATTAAGGTCAATTTAAGAATATTGTTTTTTAACTTTTAAGTTGACTACCTTAATTTTTATTAAAGTTCTAACAAATTCTGATATTTAATAACTGAAATTGACAATTATGCTATCTTTTCCTTGCAATTTCTATACGACTTTCTCTTACAAATATTTCATATATAAAATATGTGGTGATTTAGTTAAGGGCTATAATTGGGCATGGGTGCGATCAACTAAGTTTCAATTTCGTTTGTATTTAGAAATATCAAATTTTCTTTTATTGGACTGCAGAAAGCAATTTCTGCTTTCAAATGTGGAAGTTGGAAATTTATTAACAATATTAAAAATGATTGATGGATAGAAAATAAAAGTAAAAGAAGGAAAACGAAAGACATCCATCAAAATTCCAGGAATGAATTCTATTCCAATTTCCCTATTTCATTTTCCACAGTTTTATTTTTTATTTTTCCACGTATCATTGTTGGTTTCTTGACTAATCCACTCCATCCCTCTTTTTCAAAACAAAATGAAAAGAACTCTATGAAGTAGACTGGAATAATTGTATAATAATAAGGTTAAATGCACCATTGTTCCCCCACATTGTTCCAAAAAACATACCGCTCTCATGAATTTTTAAAGTTACCCCGTAACTCTTCAATTTTCAAAAAGTGCATAATTTTAATCTTGAACGTCACATATGAGCTTTTGATTGCTATGACTTTTCAAAGATACCATTTTTTCTAATTTGCTCTTCCCAATTAGAAATCGACGCGTGTTATTTAGAGAGCGAAGTGATACACTTTTTGAAAGTTGAAGGAGCTACTAAGTCCTTTTTTCAAAGATGATGGAGCTGCGAGGTTCTTTTCAAAGTATGTGGAAGTGACAAATGTGAGTCAGTCGATGATACATTTGACATAATAACAACAACAACAACAACAACAACCCAATAGCCAATGAAATTGAAATTTGCTTAAAAAAGAAATTTCTCAAAAGAAATACTGCCTCCATCTACTAAATATTATCATTTTAGAGGGATTTTGATGTGTATTTTTTATTGTCATTTTGCATTTCCAATGTGATTTTTCTCTAAGTTTTTCATTCCTACCCCTATTAATTTCTTTAACTTTCAAGATAATCATATTTAATCTCCAATAACAAGATGAGAATACTATAGGAATCAATATTTAAACATATTAACGAAACCTTGAAGATAAAGTAGGACATTTATGAAATGGTAAGTTAGTAAATCACTCCATTCGATTTATTGTTATTTTAAAAACTGTGAATTAGTTAAAATGATAATATTTAATTGACGGAGGAAGTATAATATTTTATGCATAGTATATGTTCTCTCTACCATGGCCCCATTAGGCAACGCTGCTTTAGTTATTGTTGTTTACTTTTACAGTTTGTTGTTGTGATTGGTTGTTGCTTCTATTAACTAATATGTATTTAATGTTCAATAATAATATGAGTTACCGTTGCTGTTAAATGACTAAAATAGACATATTCTAAATCAATTATAATGAAAAAAAAAAATAAAATAGAACAAGAAATATTAATTATGTCTAAATATTATTTAAATGGCTAAGGTCTTCGCCTAGTGGTGAAATTGAAAATTGTGGACTCCCAGAGGTCTCAAATTTGAATCACAACCTGGATGAGTTGGAGATTTTTTTTTCCATTTATTATAAGTTCAAATAAGACAAATTTCTTTAAAAGAAATATAACATGATGAAGGGTAAACTAAATTTAAATCTCGAAAGCACCTCTCACAAAGCTTTATTTTACCAAGGTTTGAAAAGTAGCTAAATCAATCTCTACGTATATTTTATATCTTACCAAACACTTCTAAACATATAATTATCTTCTTTTCCATTTTAAAAAGGAAAAACTCATTTTCACGAAGCTACCAAACAATCCCCATGTGTTAAACCATTACCACTAAATGAAATTATCACGATCTAAATGCGGACTTTAATTTAAAAGAGTTGGCATCATGTGTTGATAACTTGAACCTGTATGATTAACGAAGTAATTACGGATTAGGAGTCTCAAACATTATTGCTAAGTGTTGAATTATCACCACTAAATGAAGTTGACGCGTTAAAGAAAACTTTCAGATTGAATAGAATCTTTAAAGTTGTCGGTTAAAATTGTAAAGTTTAATCAATCCCAACCATTCAAATGGTTGAGATTTTAGAGTATGTTTGATATTGTTTTTTAATTTGTTATTCCAAAACATTGCAATCACAAATTTTTATAAAATTATATATTTTTATTTTGAACAACACATTTGATCCTTCATATTATTTAATTAGGAACTGTTTAACTTATTTTTTTTTCAAAATCAACTATGTGCCTATAGGAATAGCTTAAAAATGAAGCTTTTCAATAAAGCAGATTCAGATTGCACAGCTAAACTGGTCCTTAATGTACTGTGAACTCTACAAACAGTTAAATAAAATCTCAACTTTACCATCAACTTGAAAATGCAAGTGTCTAATTATTAACACCTAAGTATAACTCTTATTATTGTTTCTAAGAAGAGAAGGGTTTATGTCGTAGATGAATAAATAGTAAGGTATCTCTGATCGTGGATAGTTTTTTTTTTTTTTTTTATGGTTCATTATGAATTATTTAAGCTTAAAAACAACTTAAAATTAAGTTACTCAAGTATTTCTTAAAGTTGAAAATGAGTAACTTTGAAATGCGTAATTAAATTTAAAGCTTGACTTATAAATAACAACAGTTGAAGTGTTTGGTAAGACTAATTTATAATTTATAAGTTATAGAAATTGTTAAATGGATAAAAATTATGGAGAGACAAAGAAAGACTTTTTGGTGTAAGAAAGTAAATGGTAACCTTTTTTGATTTGTGAAAACTGATTTAAAAATCGTACAAAGTGTAAATATACAAACTTTAAATATAAAATAGTACAAACTGTAAGCATTCTTGTTTCTTCAAAATGTATAGTTTGTAGAATTTATAGTTTCATAGAAAATCATACAAACTATAAACTATAAAAAAATACAAGCATAAAATCATACAAAGTGTAAACCATTTAAATATAAGAATTAATATAACTAAAAGTCAAAAGAATAAGTAATTTCACCATACATAGTTTAAAGTTTGTAAGGTTTTAAGCTTACAAATTTGTATGGTTTTACAATTTATATAGCTTACATTTTGTACGAGTTTAAACTTATAGTTTTTAATGTTCTAGAATTTGTATAGTTTTATGCATAAACTTTGTATGGTAAACTACTTATTCTTTTGACTTTTAGTTATATTTATTCTTATATTTAAATGGTTTACACTTTGTATGGTTTATGCTTTTATTTTTTATAATTTGTGTTTGTATGATTTTCTGTGAAACTATACTTTCTACAAACTATACTTTTTGAAGAAAAAAAGAATGCTTATAATTTGTATTATTTTATGTTTAAAGTTTGTATAATTTACTCTTTGTATGGTTTTATACATCGAGTTTTTATATATGATTTGTATTAATTTATGTCTATAGTTTACCGTTTATATCGTTTTTATGATTGTAATTTGTATAGCTTACATGGTTTTATGCCTAGAGTTTGTATGATTATATAGTTTTATGTCTACAATTTACAATTTGCATGATTTTATGCCTTAATTCTTGATACAAAATCGATATTAGCAAAGTAACATGAAAAGAAAGATGAATGAATTACAATTAGGAATGATAAATTTAATTAAATGACCCTAAAAAGGAGTAAACTACTATGATCTCGATTCCTAACAAGGAAGAAACGACAATGTTTAAAACACTACTATAAGGATAAGAAAAACAAATGAGAAAGGGTATTTTGTTAAAATTACACATTAAAAAAGTGATAGAAAATTAACAGGTTATAGGAAGGGGTATTTTATTAATGTGAAACCCGGTAGGGGTTAAAAACCACAATTATCATAATTATAGTCGTCATTAGGAATTAGGATTTTTTTATTTGGTTTTACCGGATTTTCTCCAAATAAATAAGTCCATACCACCCTATATTTTTGCAAATGAGTTTTGATATCTTACATTTACGTGAATTTCAATTCTTCTTCTCCATCAATCACTCTCACGGCTTTATCCATCATGTCATCCTACCTCTTATTCACCGGGAACGAATCATAGCTGACCACCTTCCCTTTGGTGTTCGATCTTGCCTTTTCTAGTTGATATATCGTCGATGGTGTTATCCGGTTCGAATTACCATTCAAAATTTTCATTTTGCAGCTGAACATCACTTCCAGTAGATTTGGCTTATTAGATCCATCGAACTTCATTTGCTACTTGCTCTCGGTTTTTCATTTATGAAGGATCATCGAGAATTGTATTTTTTCTAAGTAATTGTGTTTCAGCCTTTGCTTTTGTTATTTGGGATCTTTTATGAGATATAATGGTTGAAATACAAAAATTTAATGATTATTGTAGAGATTTTCATGTTGTTTGTATACGCCTGCAACATGTATATGAAACGATTGACTTGAAAAAAAGTCCTTATACCACTCTTATACAAGGTATAATGCATTTGTTTCAAGTCAAGCATTTCATCGAACTTTTTGTATACGCCCGCAAAATGTTCGATGAAATGTTTGACTTGAAACAAAGGCCTTATATCACTCTTATATAGGGTATAATGCTTTTTTTAAACCAAGCATTCCATCGAACTTGTGATACAACTCTTATATAAGGTATACGACCTACATGTCATGGTTTTTTTTATTGAAAAAGTGAGTTCAATTGTAAACAAGGAGGAATACTATATAAAAACGTTATAACACTATTATATCATATATAAGAGCTTTCATACTAGTTTTAAAGTCTTTTTACCATGATTTTTATGAGAAATTTAGTACTACTGTGAACATGATTAAAGTGGAAAAAACTATATAAATTACATAATAGCACTCTTATACCATAAGGCTTTCATGAAAAAGATAGTAAAAAACGAGTATTATACCACCATCATCAAAAATTTATTTGGAAAATGAGTTATGTTGTAAACATAAAGGGTGAATATACTATATAGATACATTATACCACTATTATATAGTATATAAGAGTTTTCATATCAAATTTAAGGTCTTCATGCTATTTTTTTATGGGAAATTCAGTATTGTTGTGAACATAACGGAGAAAAAAACTATATAAATACATTATATCACTTTTTTATTATGTATAACTCATTCATGAAATGCAGTAAAAAAACGAGTATTATATTGCTATTATACCATGTATAAGACTGCGATAATTTTTTTTTGAAAAATTTAAAGTGTGTATCATTTTAAAGATAAAATTAAGACGAAAAAAATATTTCAAAGCGTTGATTAAAAAAATATCAATGATTTATGAGATATAAATGTTTGAAGTTGCAAAATTCAAATTAAATAGAAGAGAAAAGGTAGTGAAAGATGATATCAAAGTAACATAAAAAAAAAGTAAAAGCAAAAATAGTTACTGACAAAATGATAAAGTGAATAATATTTCATCTTTGTTATAAAAGTAATAAAATACAATATTTTTTTAGCATAAGATTCAATTTCCTTAAAAAATAATAGTTAAATTTAGGTATCATTATCCCAGATTTGGCTAGGAAAAACAGTTTTTCACATTGCGTTTTTTTTTTTACATAAAATAAAATATTTCACATGTTTTTCACTATGTTTTATCAGGATCTCAAAAACTAAAACTATTGTTTTGAACTTAAAGTAGAATTTCATGTATAGTTTCAACAATATCCAAGTATGACATGATCTTAACGAAGGAATAAAATGATAACTTGTGAGCACAGAAAGTGAAAATTGCAAATTAATCAAACCTCAATTAATTGTTTGGTTGATTAGCTATTAACAAAACAAACTAAATGTACTTATTTTCAAAACAATCATTGTCATTAACATTTAAAACAATTCATAAATTTAACCAATCATTAACTTCATTTCTCGATTCAATGCACTCTATCATCTTATTTATTCTTTCAAGAAACTGACATAACATATTATTACAGTATAAAACATAGTCATATACTTCCATATTTTTTGTTTATTATTGGAAAACCCAAGTTAAATAGTACTTAATAGTATTTACGAAGTTTTGGAAATAACAAACCGAATAGGTAAGCGAATTTAATTAAGTACTAAGTATACTTTTAATTAATGAAGTAGACTTGAGTATTGTGGAAAAATCAACTCAGTTTACTGTAAGTAATTAATTAAGTTACGGCTTAGATAGGAAAAGCTGAGTTCTGCTTTACTAAGTAGAATCCATGCTGAGTACTATGCAGTTTAGGCAATAGTCACTCAGCACGAA
>CATIWQ010039554.1:0-14771 GCA_949673415.1 Euphorbia schlechtendalii
TATATGTTTGTATACATATATGTATATATGTATATATCTATATATATGTATATATATATGTATATATATATGTGTGTATATATATGTGTGTGTGTGTGTGTGTGTGTGTGTGTGTGTGTGTATATATATATATATATATAAAGTAATACCAACGAACAATTTAGAAATAATCATCGATAAATAACAAAGATGCCTTATTATTGATAACAATAATCTGAAACTGTTTGTACATTATAGACTAATAAAGATATATCATCGTAATTGCCTCTAGGGCTTACATCATGTCTAACAAGCTCCCACTTGCACTAGAGCTAATTTCCCACGTGCTTCATGCTAGTTAATCAAGACAGTAATTAAACATGAAACGTTGTAAGGTGAAATTTCAAAACTTAAAATTAACCTAAAAGATCTCCTAAGCATGCCATGATTGATACAATCTAAGTTGAAACTATCTATAACTTATAAAAGAAACCTAGCATCTAAGTTCAGGACATTACTAGTTGAGGCATGCTTCTCTTTCTCTTTGGATGCGGTGTTCCCTTAGAGTAATTTAGCAGAACTCCATTAGCACAAGCCTCCAAACTAGGATAACCTCTATTATTGATCCACACAGATCTTCACCGACCAAAACCTCCGCTGAGGTACAACCCGTTGGTAGACAACAGCTGCTAGACCGCTCAAAGACCAACCTGAATATATTTAATTGATAAGGCTCACTTTAAAATAGAAAGAGCATTTTAAAGAATTCTTCATCGCTTGGAGAAACTAGTGGAGGACCTCACAAAATCTCGTTAAGAAAAGATGTTAAACTCAGAGAGAAAGGCTGAGCTGAAGTGATGAAGAAAGGGAAATCAGAGTAAAAAATCCCCTAAAAACCAGTGTGGGAAGAGATTTCTCCCATCCCACATGCGAGTCGGCGCTTGGTGATCCAGCTCCCTATGGGCCAACTCGCACGCACAACCCTCTTAGGCGGGCTATGCACCGACTTGTAGGGAAAGACCTAATGGGCTTGCCTTGCCCCGCAAGCCCAGCTTACTAGCTGCACTAGCAGGCCTACACAGCAGGCTCATGCAAGCGCTGCCATTGGCAGCTTGTGCGGGCCTGCTTCCTACTAGCGCACGCGGGCCTAGCCTGCGCACTAGTGGCCCACGAGCTTTTCAGCTCGTGAGGCAACCACGCAGGCCCCACTACAAACAACCCATGTTCATTTGGGGCCCACTCGCAATGGAAAGAATTCCCTTACTCCGCTCAGTGCAAAATTCCCAATTTTCTCCTTTAATCCTAATTATTAATTTGCTCCAACCAATTAATAATTAATCTAACGAATTCGACAACATTAATATTCTCTGCGTAGACCCAGTCTATAGGTTCTTTACTTAATTTGGTAAAGTCCCAAAGTGTGTGACCTCATAGGATCTCGAAGTATAGAGCCGGTAGAGGTTAACCTAAACTTGTCTTCCCATCCGGGAACCTTTAGGCTCAGTGTTCCAGACAGATATGGAACCCGATAACTCTACACGATCAAATTAGCTTTCTAGCAAAGGGGTATGATTCCCCGATACTCAGAACATCACAGGCTTGTGACTTGATCCGGTTTTGCAGTAGCAACCAATAGAATACACTCAATCTATTAGGTTAAGTACCATCCTATTTATTGAGCTCGAAATAAGTGTTAGCTCAAATAATAGCCGTAGCTATCCTAGAATTAGACTTATTCACGAAGAACACCACTCACCATAATGTATAAAGATTGACTAGAAACTCATTCTATCAATCTTATACTCTAATAAGAGGTTTATGAGTGTGTCTATTCAACAAGGGGCCCTAAGGTACATCTCTCGTTATATCTCTATATCATGAGCGATGGATCCCATCTTGAATACTCGGCTTACCAACATGTGATCATCACTATACTAGTAATCAACCATATCATCCTAATCCTCATGTTATGAATAAGTATGACCCAAAGTATAGC
The DNA here is from genome assembly GCA_949673415.1 of Euphorbia schlechtendalii. Classification (NCBI taxonomy): domain Eukaryota; kingdom Viridiplantae; phylum Streptophyta; class Magnoliopsida; order Malpighiales; family Euphorbiaceae; genus Euphorbia; species Euphorbia schlechtendalii. Next base: position 1,976 of record CATIWQ010039554.1, read on the forward strand.
AACTCCAACAAAAGGTAACCATTATCTTAGGTTTGAGGATACTTGTACTGCTACTGCAATAAGATATAACACAAACACATGGACATAGTTATTTCCGAGTGTTTGTTTTATAGCGATCTCCAATGTATTACCCAAATACATTCATGTGTTAACTCAAGGTACCACCTTTAGTTTATGAGATCGGCTTCCAGGGAGTAAGCCTACACCTGGTAGTTTGTACGCTTCACTGATCTCCAGTCTTAATGAAAGTATGACTAGGGATATTTAGAATATTCATAGTAACACGTGTGTGCAGTTCTTACACCACATAGCTTCCACCATGTCAGGCAATTTTACGCTATTAAGTAGTCACAGACTTTGTCTAATCAATGCGCATATATAATACCACATATATATGATACCGGTGAGATACATAAATTAAACAAAAGCACTAATAAATAATAAAGATGCATTTATTATTAATAATTATAATATGAAACCGTTTGTACATTATAGCTAATTAAAATATATCATCCTAATTGCCTTTAGGGCATACATCATGTCTAACAATCTCCCACTTGCACCAGAGCAATTGTCCATGTGCTTCATGCCATACTTGTTAACATGCTGATCATGTTTAACCTGAGTCAATGGTTTAGTTAGCCCATTGGCTGGATTCTCATCCTTTTAGATGTATTATAAGCTTATATCTTTTCTAGCTACTAACTCCCGAATGAGATGATAATTTCTGAGTACATGTCCATTTTTATGGTGAGATTGTGGTTCCTTTGCCTAAGAAATAGCCCCATTGTTATCGCAATAAACCGCTATTGGATTTACAATGTTCGACACCACACTGAGATCACAAATAAATCCCTTAAGCTAGACATCTATCTTAGTTCCTTGTGAAGCAGCTATATACTCATATTCTATGGTTGAATCTGTATTCGTATCCTAATTGAAACTCTTCCAAACAACTACCCCTCCATTTAACATAAACACATATCCTGATCGAGACTTATAATCATCCTTGTTAGACTTAAACTCTTATCGGTGTTCCCTTCACAGAATGATCACCTTCTCCATATACTAAAAAAATATCCTTAGTCCTACGTAAGTTTTTAAGGATTATTTTAAGGGCTATCCAGTGCTTCTCACTTAGGTCAGATTGAAATCTACTCGTGATGCTCAACGCATGTGAGACATCAGGCCGAGTGCATGCCATAGCATACATGATGGATCCTATCGCTAAGGTATAGGGTATTCCATTCATTCATAGCCTCTCTTCTTGTGTTCTCGGATACTTAGATTTCGAAAGGTTAATCTTGTGAGAAAATGGGAGATAACCCTTTTTTGACTGCTCAAGGTTGAATCTAGCCAAAACCTTGTCTATATATGTACTTTGTGAAAGACCTAGCAGCCTTTTGGATCTATCTTAGTAGATCTTTATACCAAGTGTAAAAGCTGCTTCTCCAAGGTCTTTCACGGAGAACTTCTTTGACAACCATGACTTAACTGTCTGAAGAAAATGAGCATAATTTCTTATCAGTAATATGTCATCGACATATAATACAAGGAAAAAGATCGCACTCCCACTAGCCTTTTTATATACATAGAGCTCATTAGCATTTGAAACAAAACCAATTTCTTGGATTGTCTCATCAAACCTAATATTCCAACTCCTTGATGCTTGCTTGAGTCCATAAATGGACTTCTCCAATGTGCATACCTTTGAGCCATCTTAGATGTAAAACCCTTAGGTAGTGCCATATACACATTCCTATCCAGTTTCTCATTAAGGAATGTTATTTTCACATCCATCTACCGAATCTCATAATCGTAATGAGCAGCTATACGATGAAAAGGTTTCATCATAGTCAATGCCTTCTTTTTTACTATAACCTTTTGTAACAGCCTTGCTTTATAGGTAATTACGTAACCATCCATGTCAGTTTTCTTCTTGAAAACCCACTTACATCTTAGGGGCTTAATCCCACTTGGAGCATGAATCAAGCTCTAGACTTGATTTTTGTACATGGAGTCAATCTCTGACTCATGGTTGCAAACCATTTATCAGACTCTGGGCCTTCCATTGTCTCCTTGTAAGTCCTAGGCTCATCATTTTTCATAAAGAAGAGATGTTTATCATCAGTGATGAGAAACTCATAACAGTCGGGACCGATTGGTGCCCGACCTAACCTAAACTATGTAGGTGTTATAATAGGCTATCCCATGCTTACACTTTCTTATATAACAGGTGCAAGAATAATCAGTTGATTATCTATTTAATCTTCTTGTTTGCCTAACTCAAGATTGCTCCCACTAGCTTTTGCAAGTATATGCTCCTTCTCGAGGAATTGAGCATTTCTGGAAATAAGGAATTTGTGTTCCTTGGGATCATAAAAGGTATACCCCATAGTCCCCTTAGGGTAACTTACAAACAAACACCTGTTAGACTTAGCACCCAGCTTATCTGAACTTGTCATCTTTACGTAGGAGATCCCTAAACTCTCAGGTGAGAAAGAGTTTGTTTCTTATCATATGGTTTTTGATCAACTGATTTAGAGGGCACTCTATTTAGAATATAAACTGAACTCTCAAGTGCAAAACCCCAAAAGGATCTGCTAATTTTGCTTGGCTCATCATGGACTGAACCATATCGATTAGGGTTCGATTCCTCCTTTTTGATACTCCATTTTTTTGGGGTGTATAAGGAGGTGTCCACTGAGATAAAATATCATTATCCCTTAGATAATCCTGAAACTCTTGGCCTAAGTATTCACCACCTCGATCAGATCGAAGGGTCTTGATACTTTTCCTCAGTTGTTTCTCTACTTCAATTCTTAAATCTTTGAATTTATCAAAACTTTCAAACTTGTGCCTCATTAGGTACAGATAACCATAATATGAGTAATCATCGATAAAAGTTATGAAGTAGACGAAACCCTCATGTGTTTTAACACCCATTGGACCACATACATTGGAACATTGGCATGTATTATTTCTAAGGTACCATTGGCATGTTGACCCTTTCCTTTGAAAGGTTTCTTAGTCATATTCCCCTTTAAACAAGGTTCACACAACCCATAGGATCCATTCCATTGGGCCCAAGTCACCACATTTGTGTAACTTAATTAAGCGAGTCTCATTTATATAACCTAGACGATAATGCCATAAGTATGAGGATTTCTCATTATTTAATCTTGATTTCTCAATAATGTTCATATTTAGAATTCCAATTTTAGTATCTGGAACATAAATGCCATTAACAGATATTCCACAAGCATAAAGAACATTATCGCATCGAATTTGATAATTATTATAAGAAAATAAAATAACAAATCCCTATGTTGCTAAATTCGCAACAGAAATAGTATTCTTAGTGACAGTAGGAATATAATAGCAATTGTTCAAAACTAAAACTAGGCCACTAGGCAAACAAAGGCTATATATCCCTACAGCTATTGTAACAACCTGTGCTCCTTTTCCAACTCTTAGGTTTATTTCCCTCTTCCAAAGCCTTCTACTATTCTGTAATCCCTGCACAGAAGTACAAATATGAGTACCACAACCAGTATCCAATACTCAAGTAGACTCATAGGGAACTGTAGAGAAACCCTCTAGTATGAACATAACTCCATATATTTGGGCCACAACTTTCATCATCCGATGAGCTTGTTCCAAGAGAAACACTTTCCCTATTCAATTCTAACTTCCTCATGAGCTTTCTCTTGACTTTTAAACCTTTGAGTTTCTTCAACTTAAGGTCCTCAATATTTTCTTACTTTCTCTTTGAGTTTATTTTTAAACTTAATCTCATAAATCTCGAGTAAGTCCTTGAGTTGGGTCAAGGTACAGTTAGGAGAATACTCCTTAAGCATCTTCTTGAAGGAATAATTTTTATTGGGCAATACCTTCAATACCATATCCCTCAAATACTGCTCACTATACTCAACTCCTAACTCTCTCAATTTCTCCGAGTTGTCATATACATTTATAACCAACTCTACTACTGAGGTGTTTCCTTATAATTTATTGTGGAACAGTTCATCTTCTTAACTTTCCACCGATTTGAGATGATGAATCATGGTTGCGAGGTCGAACCCTTTGTACACATGTGTGTACTTTGGGAGCATGTGGTCTAACATGAGTTTTGCAGCAAACTCACAGTTTCCCTTGTGCTCCTCATAACCATTGATCTCACATGTAAAAGCATTCTTCCCGGGATGTTTAGGACTTGGATCAATCAAAACGTAATCCATGTAGTAGTTTTGAAAAACTCCTCTAATAATCTCAAACCACTCATTGAAGTTATAAGCATCATAATTTATGTCAAAAAGAGGACTGATATTAATGGAGGTATTTTCGTTAGTGATCATATTCAACCTATATATAAGATAGAATTTGTTTAGACATTAGTATATGTACATGAATTTAATATAATGTCTTTTATTAAATACATAATTCCTACTATGTTCTCAATATTCAAAATAGCCCTTCTATTTAAACTTGGGAAATTTGGTCCAACCAATTTTCCTTAGTAGGTAGCATCCATAGTAACTTATCATGACCCCCCGCTATAGCAGGTGTGAGCACGGGATTTTGTACTAGCTCGCGCGTTCGATGATGACAGCTTTTCAGGATTCTTATCCTTGAATTACATGATTTTCGATTATCCAGAAATCTCCAAATGGGAATGTTCCTCGTTGCCAATTTATTTTAAGGACTTAAATTATTTTTTTCAGATTTAAAAAATAGATTTTGGTAATAATTAATTTATTAATATTTTTATAAAATAAAAAATATATAAAAAAATAAATCGAGAATTGCTCACTGGAATTTCTGGCAAGGCTCGCCGGAATCCGGCGAAAGCTCCTCGTTGGATTCTGGTGAGGCTCACTAGAATTTTCGACGAGCTTCACTAGAAAATGTTTTCCTTTTGGATTTTTTGGTTGTTTTCGACTATAAATATTCGCTGAATTTTCAGTATTCAGGACTGGAAAAAATTCACAAAAATATAGTTTTCTCTCGACAACGACGGAGGAATTTTTACAAAAAAAATTAATATTTTTTCTAGAGAAATAATTCTGACTTTTTCTACATTTTCTTTACTTTTTTCTTTGATTATATTTGGATCCAAAACACGTTTGGATCCCAAATTTTATTATTTTCCAATCAATTTTCTTCCATCTTTTTCCACAAAAATCCTCAGATATTCTCGGGCGTAAAACAAATTTAGTGCCCGAGTCTGATTATCTTTTGGATAAATAAACACTTATTTTTCCACACTAAACCACAATTGAAATACAAACAAGGAACGCTCCCGGGGATCATACGGATACGCCGAAGTGGATTCACGCCTAAAGGGTAAGCCTTTGAGTTCTTAGAGCTGCTTCATCTCGTGCCTCTTGTATATTTCTTATTTCCATTTTATATGTGGACCTAGGAATTATTTTATTTTCTTTTATTGTATAAATGTTGTAATACTTCTTCTTCATCTTTAATTTCTGTTAGGATACCCCCACGAAGGGAACAAAAATTATTCTCGGATAACTAGCCTCAAAGTTTGCCATGCGGTCATTTTCACTAATAAAAATTGGCCAACATATGTGTAAATTAAAATGAACCATTTTTATTTAAAATAAGAACTTTAAATCGTCAAAGTTTTAATTAGGACACACGGGTATTCTCAAAATCAAATCGATCAAATGTGCAAATGTTGTACTATACAATGTGATAACCCTTGTGGATGCAGGTTAGATGTATGCCTAGGAATTTATTTTTCCTTTTGGTATTGCAAATAGTTTTGAGAAAATGTAATTAATAGATTAGGCGGATGGTTGCATCCCCCGAGTTTTGAAATTCATTAATTTACTTTTCTGCATTTTTTTAATGTTTGATGTATGGATTTACTGCTTTCCGCATGTGCTTTAAATCATTCATTATAAACTAAAAAAAGGACTTAAGTGTGAATATGCACAATTAAGAACTACGGTTTTCTATTGATGTAATATAATGTGATCCAATAAGAAATAAGCAACTTATCCTGAACCCGGATGGATCTCTATGTCTTAGTGGGCCGTCCCCCGGATGTTAAGCATCATAGGACTTTAATTCCTTCATGGAAAGTGCTAATCCATGTGGCGACTCTACATTAAGAGACGGCAGATTTGGGTTTGACCGATCTAAATATTTTCGCTTTCTCAACCAAAACTTTTCCGAGTCCCCCAACCCGGTACCTTTTCAAACACCCCAGTGGACCGCGCTTCTCATCTCTGTGCGCTCTCGGCCCATCGCTCCGTGTCGTCCACTCACAGTAGTGACTCCGCTGGGGATTTTTCTAAAAACTTTTTTTTCAAAGGTTGTAGATTTTGGATAAGTGTAAAAAATTATTGATCACATTATTCCATTTTCTCTTAATTATGACATATTCATAAATTTCTCATTGCAATAGAAGGGATTAGCCCGTAAGTCTAAGGTACCCCTATTACCATGAAGCTTTCTCTTGTACTAATCTACCTCCCTGAGAAAAGATAGTTCTTGAGCGGGTGGAGCACTTGTTGCCATATCGCATGTACCTCCCTCATTAGAGGCTTGGAGTGTATTTTAGTGCAACAAGAACCTTCTACATAAACAACCCATTTACAAACCTCATGTAAATAAGCCATAGGCATTTTCTCTAGGGTGTTACCGAACAAACGGCCATACATTATATTTCTCTTGCAGGTATGCTCCTTAGTATCTTCATGGTATTAAGATGAACCAAACTTAGGATAGAGACTAGCCAAAAACCCTACACGTGGGAGTTATATGGTTGGAAGTTTGAACGTTGCATGCTATGTGCTACGTACTTATTATTGTACAAATGTCATGCAAACCACGAATATTTGTGCAGACACTTGAACGCACACACTTATAATGTTAATATGATGTAACATAACATTTTCTCATACCAAATCGGTGTCACATACACTTAGGATTAGTTGACACTTGAGATCGTGTCACCCTAAGACAACATGAAACCACTTAGAATGATGAAACATCACTTACCCCTTTTAAGCTGGATGTCCACTTGACATTCGGCTATTAACCCGTACAGAGCAAACATACCTTTCTTTTACTGCGTGATGTCCACTTGACATCCGACACTCAGCCCACAAGGGGCAATAACATATCCCACATGTTACCTATGAGATGTTACTCGTTGTCCAACTCATAGCCCACAGGGGGAAATCACACATACCACATAGCCCAAATAGGGTATATACCTACCCAAATCACATTTTTTCCTACAATATGTGATGTCCCTACTAACATCAGAACCTAAGCCCACACAGGCCAAACTTACTTCCAAAACCTTACCTTACCAAATCTTCAAGGGTATACGCTTAATACCCGAACCTTTTGCCCACACAGGGTAAAGATTCATGCATCACCATATACCTTCAAATAGCGATGACCACATGGGCATCCGAAACTCCGCTCTAATTGGGTAAAATAACTAAATCATTCATTAGATAACTACATATGGTAGTTGTTTTTGTTTCATTAGGGTATGTCACATTACCTACCCGAAATCAATTTGACCTCCTCATTCCATTAGATCTAGTCATAGTACGAAATCTCAAAATATCGACTTATTACCATATAGTTAACTTAGTCATCTCACTTACACCACTCATATTACGATGTCACACAGACATCATACAGATCTCAAATCCAACCCCAGTTGTTGGATTTTCATTTCCACTTATTTTTATTTTTGCCTAATGACCATCATAGAGGAACAAGTTTGGATCGGACATCTTCTCGAGCTATCAAGAAGTATTTGAGAAGGCAGATAGGATGGAGCATTTTGAATCCATGGATACTTCTGGAGGGCATTAACACCGAATGATGATGATGTAATAAATTAGCATTTAGATACTTTTCCCACAGGGCTCTTAAATTTTTAATAAATTGAACTTTGTTTATTTTCTTGATATTCTATTGATGATATCACACATTCTCATAAACATATAAATAATGTTTTTTAGCACATGTGACACATCATGTCATGAAATTAATTTAGGTATGAATAGATTCCCCAAAATTACAATAAATTCAAATGATTTGACTCTTGAGAGAAAGTGAGAGACAAACACATGTACTTAGACGACACGTGATATCATTTGCTTCATCCTACAAAGATGGAAGATTTACAAACAGATCACCAAGCAAGAAACATCCACCAATTACTAAATCAATCAAACAAAGATCAAAATGTACAAAGCCAGAATAAGGCCAAAATGTCAACAACGGTAGTTGAGGTCAAACAACCTGCACAACGTCAAAGAACACCAAGAAGGAGTTAGAGCATGCCAACAACTTCATCACATAGCCCACCTACAATTATGGGCCGACTACTACATTGTGGAAGGAACGTCATTGAACTAAAATCGTTCACCATCGATGGAATCAAGCTATCAGATCTGATCTCTGACATTGGGGAATAATTAAACACAAAAAGAAACGGTGATGATCAAGACTTATCATCACATACACCTCAAGCCAGCACAGCGACATGAGCACCAACCAATCGATCAGAAACGTTGAACGAGATAACAATTGAAGTCGTGGACATGGACGGTAATTGACCTATCAAATCAACCAAGTCTTACACAATTGCTATCACACATAGGTGAAAGAAATAAATCGATAAAAAGTAGTACGAATAAAAAATAAATTAGCCTGTCAATTAACACTTTGTAGTTGAGCAAAAATTAGGGCTTCTTTTAAAAACACAAAAAGAATAGTCCACTGAGTTGAAAACCCGAAAAGAGTGGCTTAGGCAAAACTTAGGACATCGAGAGAAACACATTGGTTAGAAAACCTGAAAGGGCTAATTGATGGCAGGAGTCAAATCATTTGAAACATTTATACCCCTGTTAAGTTTATAAATGAATTGTCATTTTTGCTAAATCTTTATGCATAGGTTTATTTTGATTGCTTGCATCCCAATGGTAGAATATCGCAAGTAAACATCTAAAAAATGAAAAGTAAAAATAAAGAAAAAATGAGTCTGCTAGATTGAAAACCTGAAAGGGCGGTCCAAGCAAAAATTAAGACAAGGTTCGATAGATTGAAAACCCGGAAGGGCTATCTATTCAAAACTTAGGACCGAAGAAATATCAAATTCATTATCTCACCCTCGGAACGGTACGTGACATTATATACCTCCAACACTTTAGGAAAATAGCTTCCAAGTGATCATCGCCTACACAACCCAGGTTTAAACTAGATCCAAGCTCCGAACTTGAATCTAATACAACAAACCCATGGTCATCGCTCTAAGGAAGTCATCCATGGAATCCCCAGTAGACAAATCCTAGGGGTAACTATGCACTAGCACAAGAGAAGGCTCTTCAATGAACAAAGTCCACAACACCTACAACAGGATAACATACATCATGTGATAAATATTGTCCATGCAAGAAATCATGCATACATTACATTCGCATCACATCATTTACAGGTAAAGATGATGCCAAACCGGGTCAAGACTATCTTAGTAAACTTCACCTCCACTTGAGGAACCTGCACAACACCAAGAAGGATGATGGCCCACTCAAGCCTAAAGTCAACATTGCAACATCACAAAAGCCTCCTAAAACAACGGAGTAGTCTTCGAGACATCCCCGAATTTTCGTTAAACTCATTTATTCATCGTGTTTTAATTTTTTATTGAAGGGGAAAAGTTTTTTACTTTGCATAAACTCAATCAAATAATTAAAACATTTATCATAAAATGTAATAACATTATACTTTCCTATGATTTGTCACAGGGAACAAGTCAATATCCTACTAAGGAAATTCAAGGTCGCCTTTGAAACAGATTCGGTCACCTATCTCCAATCATTCCAAGGGGCACACGATAATCGTAGCCGAAGAAGGAAATGACTGCCAACTATAACAGGGATGCCGCAGAAAGAAACGGTCGACCCGCCCGTAAGGGGTATCAAGCACCAAGGGATGGGATTTCGAAGAAAGAAACAGACAATCCCATAAGGACACGGTACGAGAAAGGAAGGCCCACGTCATCACCAATCAAGGATAAAGATACCACTAGCCACACCGGTCAAGTATATTCTCAATCCCTCCACTCCATTTCATGTAATCACGCTGGTTATACAACCAGCGATGATCACATAAGGGGTAGCTGTGAGCACAGGATTTTGTACCAGCTTGCGCGTTCGATGATGATGGCTTTTCGGGATTCTTATCCATGAATCACATGATTTTCGATTATCCGGAAATCTCTAAATGGGAATGTTCCTCGTCGCAAATTTTTTTGAAGGACTTAAATTATTTTTTTAAAGACTTAAAAATAGATTTTGGTAATAATTAATTAATTTATATTTTTATAAAATTTAAAATTATAAAAAACAAAAAATAAATCGGGAATCGTTGGTCAGAATTTTTGGCGAGCCTCATCGGAATTTGGTGAGGCTTGCCAGAATCCGGCGAGCCTTGCCAGATTTCCCAGAAGTTCTGGCGAGCCTAATCTGGTGAGGCTCACCGGAGTCTGGCGAACCTTGCTAGAAAATTCTGGCGAGGCTCACTAGAATTTCCAGCGAGCCTCGACAGAAAATGTTTTCCTTTTGGATTTTTCTGGTGTTTTTGCCTATAATTGATCATGAAATTTTCAGTATTCATGACCGGAAAAAATTCACAAAAATATAGTTCTTTCGACAACGACTGAGGAATTTTTACAAAAAAAATAATTTTTTTTGTAGAGAAATAATTCTGACTTTTTCTACATTTTCTTTACTTTTTTCTTTGATTATATTCAGATCCAAAACACGTTTGGATCCCAAATTTTATTATTTTCCAATCATTTTTTTTCGATCTTTTTCCACAAAAATCCTTAGATATTCTCGGGCCTAAAAAAAATTTAGTGCCCAAGTCTGATTATCTTTTGGATAAATAAACACATATTTTTCCACACTAAACCACAATTGAAAAATGAACGAGTAATGCTCCCGGGGATCATACGTCGAAAGGGTAAGCCTCTAAGTTCCTAGAGCTGCTTCATCTTGTGCCTCCTGTATATTTCTTATTTCCATTTTATATTTGGAACTGGGAATTATTTTATTTTCTTTTATTGTATAAATGTTGTAATACTTCTTCTTTATCTTTAATTTCTGTTAGGATACCCTCACGAAGGGAATAAAAATTATTCCCGGATAACAGGCCTCAAGTTTTGCCATGCAGTCATTTTCACTAATAAAAATTGACCAGCATATGTGTAAATAAAAATGAACCATTTTTATTTACAATAAGAACTTTAAATCATTGATGTTTTAATTAGACCACGGGTCTTCTAGAAATCAAATCGATCAACGTGTAAATGTTGTACTATACAATGTGCTAACCCTTGTGGATGCAGGTTAGATGTATGCCTAGGAATTTAATTTTTCCTTCGGGTATTGCAAATATATTTGAGAAAATGTAATTAATAGATTAGGCAGGTGGTTGCATCCCTCTAATTTTGTAATTTATTAATTTACTTTTCCGCATTTATTTAATGTTTGATGTATGGATTTACTGCTTTCCGCATGCATGTTAAATCATTCATTATAAACTAAAAAAATGACTTAAGTGCGAATATGCACAATTAAGAAATATTGTTTTCTATAGATGTAATATAATATGATCCAATAAGAAATAAGCGACTTATTCTGAACCCGAATCTCAGTGTCTTAGTGGGCCGTGCCCCGGATGTTAAGCCTCACAGAACTCTAATTCCTGGAGAGTGCTAATCTAGGTGGTGACTCTACACTAAGAGACGGCGGATTCGAGTTTGACCGATCTAAAATATTTTCGCTTTCTCAACCAAAACTTTTCCGGGTCCACCGACCTGATACCTTTTCAAACACCCCGGTGGACCGCACCTCTCATCTCCACGCTCTCTCGACCCATCGTTCCGTGTCGTTCGCTCACATCAAGTTAAGCCGCAACAAGATAACCGTGGTTGGAACCCGTCCATTTGCATCCCATGGAATTGCTAATCAATTTGAGTTCTCTTTCTTGAGACGTGAGTACCCAATTGTACGACTCCTCAAATGTGTCTCCAATCTAGCAGTAGCTCCAATGATATGGACAACTAACCCATTTTGGTTAAGGCATTAACCCCATCTTGTCTCATGACCAAATAAATGTTAAAGGAAAGCATGTTGTACATGTTCTTACATCCGTTAATAATGTTCGTATCACAACTTATAATGGGAAGACAATCTACCACCTGTGAGCGGGCGACACGGAGCGGTGGGCCGAGAGCGCGCAGTTTCACAAGCGCGGTCCACCGGATTGTTTTAAAAAAAAGAAGAAAAAACACCGGGTCTGGGACCCTGGGAAAAGGTTTGAAAGATAAAAAGGCGAAAGCGTTTAAGATCGGTTCGAACCCGAATCCGCCGTCTCTTAGTGTGGAGTCACCACCTGGACTAGCTCTTTCCAGGAATTAGAGTTCTTTGAGGCTTAACGTCCGAGGGACGACCCACCAAGACACAGAGATTTGGGTCCGGGATAAGTTGCTTATTTCTTAAGTGATCACAATATATTACATCTATAGAAAACCGTTTTCTTTTAATTATGCATATTCGCACTTAGGTTATTTTTTGGAGTTAAATGCATGATTCATGTATTGCGAAATATAAACCATCCACAAAGTGGAAAAATAACCATCCACAAAACTGTAAGTAAATGCGGAAAATAAAATTACAAGGCTTCCAAAATCGGGGGATACAACCGCCCGCTAACCTATTAATTACATTTTTCC
>CATIWQ010039556.1:0-10116 GCA_949673415.1 Euphorbia schlechtendalii
TTGCAGTGGTGTTCCTGTCTTCTTCTTGGTTGCTGCCATCCTTTTGTTCCCTCTTCAGCTTTCGGTAATTCCTCTTCAAATGGCCTTCTAATCAATAGTGGTAGCATTTGACTCTACCCCTGGACTTGGATCTGCCTTTAGACTTGTCTCCGCCTTTGGATTTGTCTGAATGGTTGGATCCTTTAATTCTACTCCGACCTCTGTATTCGGTGATAAGAGCTTGACTGCATTCGTTAGCCGTGACTTTCCTCCTAGTCTCTTCGTTGAGCAGAGTGCTCATAACGTGGTTTAAGGATAAAATTCCATCTGGGGCAGAATTGGTCACAGACACTACCAAAGTATTCTAACTCTCTGGAAAAGAGCTGAGCAATAATAAGGATTGAACCTCATCTTCTAGTGTGGTTTTCATAGAAGATAACTGATTAATGGCACTTCGAAATTCGTTCAGAAATTCGACAACAGGAGTTCCATCCTTATACTTCATACTGACAAGTTTATTTATCAGGACAAGTTTATTTATCAGGAATAATTTGTTCTCAACAGTTTTTCGATCATAAAGATTTTGCAACTTCATCCATAATTCATGGGCAGACTTTCGCTCCGAGACATGACCGAACACGTTGAAATCTATCATTGGTGAATAGTTCCAATGGCCTTTCTATTCAACTTGATCCAGTCGGGATCTTTCATGTCTTTGGGCCTAGCAATGTCTCCTTCGATTGCTTCATGCATATCTCTGCAGTACAAAATATCCTCCATCATGGGTTTCCAGATTGACTAGTTGGACCCATTCAATTATTTCATGGATGTTGAAGAACCTTCCATTTTAATTAACACAACCACCTTTTGTGGAACCCACTCTGATACCACTTGTTAGGTCCCGAATAATTAATGCGGTTGGCGGGTGATATGTGTTAACTAAAATAGATTCATAACAAGTAAAGCAATAAAGCGACACAGAGATTTTAAGTGAAAACCCTTGAAATGGGGAAAAAACCACTGGGCACCGATAACTCCACTAATAAATAATGGGAATACAAAATACAATCTCTCAAGTATACCCAAACTCGAGGTATAATTTTACGACAGTTGGAAACACCCCAATTTTACTCACAAGGTAAAACACTCAACTCCCCCTCTCTAATTACTCTCTTATGGTAATAAATTACTCTACAAGAGGAAACTCTCAAAAATACTCTTTTGTAGGAATAATACTCTACAAAAGGAACTAAAAGCTTTCTTCAATTTTTGGATGATATTTGGATTGTCAGGAAATGACCTTTTGTAGCCAAATTCTTGCAAGCTTTCTCGATATGATCAACTTCTCCACATCGTTTGCATTTAATATATGGTCACCACCAACACTTGTATTGTGGATGGTTTGTTTTCTTACAATGTGTATAAGCCTTGGGATTTTCACCAATGTAATTTTTTTGTTCGAAAAATACCTTCCACTAAGTCTTCTTTGTTCTTGATTCTGCAGTATAATTAATATATAATTTTCGAAAGTATTGCTTTATAGAACTTTTGAGTTTTCTAGAGAAATAATTGTTGCTTCTCAGGAATAGTAATAAAAAATTTTTGAACAATTTTTTAATCAGAGAATTCACCTCCAAGAAGTCTTACTTTATTTGTAACATTGAGAAATTTGTCTACATATTCTTTCATGGTTTCTACTTCCTTCAGTTTTTGTATTTCAAATTCTTAAACAATGTTGAGCACTTATATCCCTTTAATCATCTCACTTCCCTAATACTCTTGCTTCAAGTAATTCCATATCTCGTGTGTTGCTTTCAACGTCATTATTCTGTTGAAAATAATAATAGAGGATACAACAGAGAATAAGATTGTTCTGGATTTGAATTTTCTTAACTTTATTCTCCTTATGATCTTTGAGTTTGGCCATTATTGGATTGACTGGTAACTCAAGAATTTCATATACTTTCTTTACAATTTTCCATAAATCAGTTGCATCTAGATGGATTTCCATTTTCACTGCCCACATTTGATAGTTTGTTTCATCAAATATCGAAATTGAAATTGAAGGAAAAGCACAAGAAAGTTTTGTTTCCATCCTTGGCTTCCTCTAGGATTTAGGTGTAGAAGAAGATAATTTTTTTGTGGATTATGTATTTTTAGATCATAGGCCCCTGCAGGAGCCTTGATAGGTAACTGGGGTAATGTTGTTGTTGTTGTTGTTTTAGGCCCTCAAGAAAATAACGCTATAGATATCATGTTGAAGTTATGAGCACAAAAATTAAAAGGTTAATAATTAGCTATAATGAGTCCTAAATATAAAAAAAATAACATGCAAATGGATTTTTTTATATAGAATTATGAAGAATCTAGCAGAAATCGAACTAGATTACAATGAAAGTTTATGAAATTTAACAGATTTATAACGAAATCTAACAACTGTTAACTGCAATAGATTTCAAACACGTGTTTCTAATAGATTTCTTTTAGATTGGTCATATATTATTATATAATAAGCCCATATTCTTTTTTATGAAAATCAAAGCAAGTAATCAAAATAAAATTATCTATTAGGAATCTATCATATATGTTCGATGTTCTAAGAGTTCATAAAAGTCTATCAAAATAGATTTCTGTTGAACCCAACTTAAGGATTGCTCAGTAATCTTGAGTTAAAAATTTTTATGATGTAAAACATGAAGGACAACAAACTATATCAATAATGTAGTTAGTACTTAATTAGAGTTAATTAAGTTTAGTTAATATTGCTTCATCTAGTCTTTGTGACTTAGAAGACTCAGTTATAATCACTAACGTAGGTTGCTAAGTAACATCACTTAGCACGGTAAAAATAGAATTAACTCGACACCTAAATTTCTATGCTTTTATGCTAAGTATATAAAGTTATGTTGTTATAACATTGTGTGCTTTTAACATATGTTTCTTAGAAAACAATTTTCCTAGTTGATGCATTTTAGGTTACTAAGATGATCTGGCGTTGAAAACACATAGGGAATGACATCATATGTGGTCCAAAAGCAAATAGCAAGACTACTTTTATCAGCATGTCAATGCTACAGTCTAACTGAATTCAAACTGTCTTGCAGCATTGCAAAATTAGTTGCGCCAATCTGCTACATCAAATTGGTCAAGCTAATAAAAGGAAGCCATGTCACAGCTCGTCCCAAAGATTACTTGACAAAGAACAGAGAGATGACTAAAGATTGGCAATATTATAATCAACGATATAATCTCATTGATTCAATTATTTAATCTCGCACATCCATGAATTTAAATCTTTCTCACAACGGATTCAAAAGTGTTTCCAAAGGGAAGAATTTTGAAGACTTGTCGAGAAAATAAATTGGAGATTAAACAAGAAGAAATAAGTTTGCAACGACTACTTTAACTCTCTGCATATACAAGGGACTTGAAGGCAATAGTTCAAACTTGGTGAATACAACTGAAATTTCCTAAGCTCTAACTTGTATACAAGCAAACAAAATTTCCTCCCAAGCAAAGTAAGAACAAATCAACTCAGTTCTTTGGTCCGAACTTAGCTTACTCAAAAGATCATTGTAATAGAAAATATGATTAGTCGTGTAAGGAGAAATAATGCAACTTCAGTTGAGTTTCTCCAAATCCTTTTATAGAAATAATCTAAGTGATAGTGAGACATTGGCTACTCACCTATTTCCAAATAGTTCCACCCAAACATTGGCTACTTTCCTAATAAATACCTCTAATCCAACATGCTTTGCTTAATGGATAGCCAAAAGGAAATCTACGTCAAAAGAATTTTGGAGACACTGCAATGACAATAACACATCCCACCCTTCGAAGGTATTAGAGTGATACAAATGCAACTACGACATGATAATGTGACCATTGTATTAAAAATTGTTACGAAGTAAGCCAACAAGAGACATTGAATCCTTCGGAGGCACTTAAAAGCGCAAAGGTCATAACATCATGGTAACGTGACTGTTGTGTTAAAAATGGTTACAAAGCAAACTAATAAGACACAAATAAATTGTTTAAGGAACATAATGTAGCAATTCGGAAGAATTCAAGTAGAGCAACCCACGTATGAACAAGCTTTCATATGATTAGAGACACGGTTTGCACAACATGTAAAACACAGTTCACAAGTCAGCCAAAAAACGACTAAAAAATAAAATATTCAATTTCGAAAGCAAATGAAATAACATTCAGAAGCACTTGCGTGAATGAACAACATATACCAACAAGATAATCGTGTTGGAAGAATTTAGAGCAGAAAGCACTTCTAAAGCACGTGGATGCGTCATCGTGTTGGAAGCTCTCTGAACAAGAAGTGCTTTGAAAGTTCTTGCTTAGCAATCGCATTGTAATCTCTTTGAACCAAAAATGCTTCAAAAGCGCTTGTGTCCGTAAACCTGGAACGCACACCCCCAAAGAAGTATAAACGATGGTAAAAAACACTCCAAAGTGGAGATGCTTCAGAAGCACTTGTGTAAAACAAAAACACATGAGGGATAAACCAATAACAGGAAGGTGGACCCATAAACCGTATCGAACCCACCGGAGAAACACGAAAGCGATCGCGATTAACGTAGAAATAATGCAATGGATACATTCGAACGCGAATGTGATATATTCGAAGGAAATATCTTCATGTCGTTATTGCTTCCAACCATTATTTTAAAAGTCCTTGCCTAGGCACTATTTTGAGAATCGTCACCGGACTAAGCCTAGTGCCTACCATGTCGACTAACGCATAAGTCAGCCTAGGCCTTGATTAATCCACGCTTAGACCCCAATTAATCTTCAACTGTCCGACTAGCACCTAGAGCTTTTTAAAACACCGCTTCCAACACTACGCCCAAGAAGTGATCATGGCAAACTACTCATCACATAAGGGAACTTCCAACACACTCCCATTATTCATTCATTATCAACAAAGTCCAACAAAGATTGGGACATTATCACAATATTAAGTTAAAAAATCTGCCATAATATTACTCTTCGTCATGTCCACAATTACAAGGAACGCAACGTAGTACTCTTACAAACAAAATAACCAGTTCTTGACACGACATCAATAAATCCGACTGACAATGTCATGTAACATATTGGATGATGACCAACGTCCTTCAAGGCTGAAATTACAAAACGAAATCACTCACATGCTCAATGATAAGTGGAAAAAACATCATTAAAATATAAGTAATATAGTTTTGGAATCACTTGGTTTAGAATTATATTATGAAAATAATGAGCAATTAATTTTTTTTGTAGGTTTTTGTGAATATCAACAAGGTTGCTAAAGATTTCCAGATTTGAGAGTAATGGTGCACAATAAGACTGGTGACGTGGCTTTCTATGATTGGATATTTGTTGTTGCACTACTTAAAAGGAAAGCAAGTATTTTGGAGGGAAATTAAAAGTATAATGTGCTGCCACATATACGTTCTTAGTTACCAAGAATGATCCTAAGGATTGAAGTCTTTTGTAATATTTTAATAAGGACAAATTGGCCACTTGCTTAGTGCACTTGAACTAGTATATATATGCCCCTATTTTGGTTTGGAGAGTAGCATAGACTCTCATTGTAAGTACTTTTGTGCTTTTGCTTTGTCTATTATCTATTACATTAGTATTTTCTACTTTCTTTATGCATCTAATTAATTTCGTTATTTAATTTAAAATGAGTAGCAAGTAGTTTCCCAACAAGCTTGCTAGGCTTTGCCGGTGACTTGTCTTATGATGTAGAACCTTCTTTAAATCAACATGCATCTTTAGTTAGATTGATTATTATTGTTATTAATGTCTCATGGGTCTAGCTAGCCCATGTTGGATTGGGGTGTTAGAAACCAAAAGGTGATTGACAACCTTAGCCCTCTTAACTAAGTTTACACGCATCAAAAGGATACTAAACTTTTGCTAAAGAATTTGGAATTTATTCCAGATGCTTACTTAAATTAAATGCTTAAGGTCTAATCCCTAAGTGGATAACTCTTGAGATGAAAACCTTAAAGTGCTAAATGGCAGGATGGCATGCCACGTTTAGTCACATGAAAAGTAGGTAAGATACTTTAGATCTAGTGACCTAACCATATCGCAATGAAGAAGGGGAAACACCATGAAAATCGCTTAATGGTCTAGTAATGCTTGTGTTTTCATAATTGTTATTTCCATCATAAAATTCTTTAATTCTGTTTTTGTATTCTGTGACAACCTTGTTTATGTTTACTTTACAGCAACCTTTATTTTATTTGTTTCTCTCACACATCTTTAGATATTGAACCCCTTAACCTACTAAATAACCTATAAAATTAATTACTTTCCTTTCTCTTCATGAGAGTGACATTTGGTCTTGCTTCATACTACTAAACACGATATAATGCACTTGCTATGTTCATTTCATAGATAACATTCTACCAACAAGATACTTTGTCCAACGCGCCACTATGTCCAACGCGCTAACACGCCATAACTAAAGTACAAAGTAATAAAATCGGATCCAACGGAGGCCAAACTATGTATAGCAAAGAAAAGTTCAAATGAGTCCTCTCAAAATGAATCTAAGGCATTATGCCAACTCAAAAAATACCCAACAAAATTAATTTTTACTAACACAAAATTGAAACAAATAAACTTTGTCGGCCCAATAGGAATATGACCGACGAGATCCACATCATAACCAACACAAAGTTGTTAAATTCAATCACAATCCGCAATATATAATGCCAACTAGCACTTCACATCCAACGGCCTCACAAGCATTGGCTATGCGCTCTAGCACTTCACATCTAACAGCCTATTTAGGCATTGGCTATGCGCCATTTCTCCCAACCAAGATATTCGATCAATGGTCTAACGAATTCAACTAAAGGCCTAGTTGGACCATTGGTCTTATTTATTCGAACAACGGCCTCAATAACATTGGCCATTCGCTCTTTCGCCCAGAAATGCCACTGAGCCATCGGTTTAAAGATTTTGACCAACAGACTAACAAAATTCAACCACCGGTTTAATGGAATCGACCCATTTTCACTCAAAATTGTCCGACCTGTGGTCTATTTTATTCAACCAACAACATCGCAACATTGGTCATCCGCTATTTCTTCTGAAAAACACGAAAGTTATCCAACCATCGGGCCAATGAATTTTCCCAATGGCAACAAAACACGGCTTTTTGTATCTTCTGCCTATGAATTCGCGTAATAGCAACATGGCATTTTACACTAATTAGCAATTGCTTTATTATGAATTACGTTGGAAAGATATTTTGTGTTACGCTTCTCTCACAAGCTGAGCTTTGTGAATCTTACCAAGGAGAACTCTATATTACCGATTCAGAATCAAATGTATCGGATAAGCGGTACAAATGAAATCATTAAAATTAAGACCTCGTATTGAAAGCTCTCCAACAAGTACACACACTAACGAGATATTCATGACATTCAGTGCTTCACTAGAAAATTAAAAGACATCCATGCAGCAATGGCGAGGAAAACAAAGGTTGCTAACACCTATCCATATATTCATGTGACGGTTACAATATAAGCAAATATTATAGAAGATCCATCAATCACACAAATATACTTCTAACGGAGAAAAATAACAAAGCTTAATATGTATCCAACCTGCCAATTTCCCAATTTTTCTTTTTAAGTTCAGTATTTTGAGGCAGATTCTTCAAGTAAACTCCATCATCTCTAACAACCCAAATGCAATCATTTGTTTTACGATCACAAAACACTAGAAGTCCTCTCCAATCACTCTTATAAGCATCTATATGAGCATGTTTATTTTCTTTATTGGGCACCATATAGCACCAAAATAGAGTATTCCCCCATATATTTGCATAAAAACTCCACATAAATTCTTGATTAGGGACCAAATTGTGAGGCCCTAGATCGTCGTCTTTTGACTGGCAATGAAGAAACAAAACCTTTGCAGAGCTCAACTCGTTCACCACATGGACATGCATTCGACCGAAGTTAAAACATCTTGTCTGTGTAATAAACAGGATTAGTGTTGCTAAAGAGAAAATTTTCAAGGTATTGAAGGATTCCATGTTCGTTATTTTCACTTTGTTGTGTATGAAATTAGTGAGATTTTTTATTATGATTTCGAGTTTATCTGTTGATTGATATACTAAATATGGGTTATGTGTTGTATGCAAATTGATTTGCTTGCCATATATACGTTGAGATTTTGACTACATATTGTCTTTCTTTATTAATAAAAAGAATAATCTTATTGTGTACGTGGATAATTATGTAGTTGTAATAGAAGATTTAAAAAAAAAAAAAAAAAACAGTAAAGCACTAATTGAGATTTTGTAAATTTTTTTGTGAAACTTTATAGATTTTTTAAAGAAAAAAATGAGTATAAAGGACTTCACTAAAATTATTTAGGACTTTTAAATGCGTAAACGTTTGATTGATTTGATTTTTTAAATGTTTGACACATTTAGTTGGTTTGATTTTTAATGTTGACACGCACATGTGATTCACCCCAACAAATGTAACTAGTTTAGTTGTATTCAGAAGTATACTAGTGCTTTATTAGCAAGTTAAGGATCTGTTCTTTTCAACTTATTCAATAATCAATTCAGTTCAGTTTCAGTTTATATATTATTGTAAATATTATTAAAGTAATAATAAATAAATATATATTATTAGAATGAGAAAAGAAAAGAAAAATATTAAACATAAATAAAATAAATAGTAAGTAATAAAAATTATATAAGAATATTATTAATAATATGTTAAAATTTGATTGCTTATTATTATTAATAACAAATAATTTTGTTTGATAACAAATAAATAGATAAAATAAATAATTTATAAAGTATTAAAAAGCATACTCATTACAATATAATTGATAAATATTACAATATTATAATTCATTATTAGGTTAATTATTATAATTCTATCTTCGTCTATGTCGTCATTTTCACTATCCTCATTGACATGTTGGATATTGCTTTGGTTTATCTCCCGAATTTTGTGTACAATAGAATTGCGCAATACGTTCATTGCTTTTTTCTTATTGTCATCAAATATATTGGAATCAACTCTTCCATCAATTTCTTCATTACATCTTACTGATATCCCAATCCAATGCATTAATTTCTTATAAAATTATGAAAAGTGAAAGCAGAGACAATATTTGACATTTGATATTTTTTGACATTTGAGACATATTATGTAATACCTTCCATCTTTTCTTTAACTGACCAAATCGACATTCCACTTTCATTCGCAATGATGAATGTCTATAATTGAAATGTTCTTTCATTCCACGAGGCAATCCTCCTTTCTTATATTTTGGTACATGAGCTCTAACACTTTGATCCATGATAGGAGCCAAATAGGGGTGAGCAAAACTCGGTTCGGTTCAAAAACCGAACCGAACCGAACCGAACCAAAAACCAAACGGGGGGAATTTTAGAACCGAAAACCGAACCGAATTATTTCGGTTCGGTTCGGTCCGATTTCGGTTCGGTTCGATTTTAAACCAAAATTATAGTTTTTTATTTTAAATTATTTTTTTTTCCATATATTAATTTTTTTAACATAAAATAACTAAAAATCAATATAAATATTTTTAACATATGTAATTTATTGTTGATTTGAAAAAGAAACCTTAATTTTCAAGTATTAAATGAAAATTAAATGTGAAAATAATTATTAAATTAATTTAAAATTAATTAAAATTTATATTTCGGTTCTCTGTTCGGTTCTCGGTTTTTTTGGTTTTTTTCCCAAAAACCGAGAACCGAACCGAAAATCAAATTATTTACATACATGGACCAAGAACCGAACCAAATTAATTCGGTTCGGTTCGGTCCGGTCCGGTTCTCCGATTCGGTTCGGTTTTATTGGTTCTTTGCTCCCCCTAATCTTCTCCGCCACTTTCACCAAATTCTCACCTCTGGCCACTTCTTTTCTCCCCTTTCAATCACATTAACCATCTCAAAAATCTCTGGTGTGCTTTCTAGGGAAAAGGATGTTCGAAAAACAAAGCTAGCAGCAACATCAATTCACTTCGATTAAAAGCACATAAAGCTTAATCATCACCATGTTTGATAAGGAAAGGATGGTTGGATTTGTTTTTGAAATTAGAGTTTGATTTATTGTTGAC
>CATIWQ010039578.1:0-14909 GCA_949673415.1 Euphorbia schlechtendalii
GAACCGAATAGAATTCGGTTCGGTCCGGACCGAACCTAAATATTTCGGTTCGGTCCGGTTCGGTTTAGTAAAAAACCAAATTATTAGATAAAAAAAAAAAAAAAAAATTCTAAAACATGAACTAATTAAACTAGTAATATAAATTCAATAAATAAACAATCTATATTTTTATAGACCGAAACAAATGGTTAAATGCAACAAATCAAACCACATTCAAGAATCAGTACCTACTACCAAGTTTGCTTTCTAGATATCATCTAATGTTAATTTCAAAATATAATATAAGAATCAAATGCAACCATCCAATGAAACATAAGAGCATCATCTCATAAATTAATAAATCATATAAACTAAAAGTATTGGTCCAAAGACAAATTGACAAATCATTGTATCTGAACTAAAATACAGTAATTTATATATGATTTTAATTCGGTTCGGTTCTCGGTTTATTCGATTTTTTTTCCAAAATCCGAGAACCGAACCGAAAACCAAATTATTCATATATGTGGACCAAGAACCGAACCAAATTAGTTCGGTTCGGTTCGATTCGATCTGATCCGATCCGGTTCACCGGTTCGGTTCAGTTTTTTTTATCTTTTGCTCTCCCCTAGAGAGGGACACGAACTCATCAATACTTTTTTTTTAAAAAATGCTTTAAAATATCAATTGTACCTTTCAATTAAGGTTGTCAGTTCAAATTATTGTGTTATAATAGTATTAAGCTATTATCATATTTCTTGCAAGGTTTTTAACACGGTTTATCGCCATCACATCATGGTGTTGGGAGAAAATTTGTCTCCATCCACGACATCCAAATTGGAAAAAAGTATTCGTTCCCAATTCGTTACTTTTTTTTCTCCATAAACGATATGTTACTTTTTTTTTATTAAAGCAGCGGACAACTAAAATTGATTCACATTTATACTTAGAAAAAAAACTAGTTTAATAATTATTTAATAAGAACTAAATAAACTAAAACAATAATTTATTAGTAGTAATAGTCAATTTTGAACCGTACTTAATAATTAATAAAAACTAAATTGCACTAAATAACAAATTTTTAAGTATTTTATATTTGTTTGATAAGATAAGAATCATAAATTATAAACATGTACTCTCACCTTTTATTTAAAATTGTTTCTATAATTAAATAATTTTGTAAAGTTGGATATGTAGCTATTGTAAACTGAAAATTATACTTGTACGAAGATTATTACGGTTCGGATATATGATCATTTCCGTTAAGAATTCGGACATTGAAAAATTTTCTTTCTTATCATGTGGGAATTCTAATCAGGATTCTCTCCTTCCCATCAACAAGACTAATCCTCACTAAATTTGAAATTTCAACCCCATTTACAATCCTAATTTCATGTTATTATATTATTAAATATATTAAAACATGCATAGTAAGTGAATTTTCTCCGTAAAAAATATTCAAAAGTTCAAATACATCGTTGTTCTTTTCATTTTAATTTATTTCATAAACAGTAATAAAAAGTAAATTATCGTGTAAGACGATGAATTTTTAGTAAATGGGAGTTACTATGTGTCGCCTATCCAAAAGATAAAAATACCCCCGAAGTAAAAAAATTTTTTTTTTTCACCCCTCACCAGAATTGAAAGTCCGGCGACTGTATATTGGTCGGCCGGATTTTCCGGCCAGCCAAGTTGCCGGCTGGAATTTTATTCCGGCCAAACCAGTAACAGGCCGAAATAAAATTCTAGCTTAGCTCTAATGTGGCTGAAATTTTATTTCGGCCACTTTACGGCCAGCTTTGCATTGGCCGGAATAGTATTCCGGCCGGCAATTTGGCTGGTCGGAATAAAATCCGACCAAACTCAAAGCTGGCCGGAATAAAATTCCGGCCAGTTTAAGGGAGGAAAAAAATTTTATTTCTGATTTTTGAACTGAAAATATAAAATTTGACTACGGAAATATATTTTATGACTGATAAATTCCATAAACACAATAAATTATAAAGTTCATAATATTAAAATATAAGTACAAATTTAATAACATAATTGTTGCCACTGTTGCAGCCTCCATGTATACAAATATTCCTATCCAATTACACTCTCCTTAGGATGATTAAACCACGTACTAGCAATTGGAGGGAGTGGACAGTCTTCTTGTAAATTTAATCTGAAGAAGTGTTTCAAGATTGATCCGGTATGGAAAATACAAATTTCTGCACACAGACCATTCGCGTTTAATGTTGTATACAGAGGCAAATATACGATTATCGGTTCAAACAATTTAATTCCGACATACAATTTTGACCGTACTAATGTAGCCGGAAATAAATTTCGACCATGGCCGGAATTAAATTTCGGCCGAGGAAGTTATTGGCCGGAATTTGATTCTGGCCAACATTACACCAGGCCGGAATTAAATTCTGGCCAACATTACACCCGGCCGGAATTAAATTCCGGCCAACCACAAAAGGTGGCCGGAGTTTAATTCCGGCCGTTGACTACTCTGACGGAATTTAATTCCGGCCAACTACAAGGTTTCCGGCCATTTTTTTTCACCAGAACATTTGCAGTTTCCGACGTCGGAAAACGGGGCTGTTTTTCCGGCCAAGAAATGGTCGGAAAAGCAGCCCTGATGTTAAACGAGATTCGATGATGAAGTGGGGTTTTATATAGAAATTAGGGTGAAGGATAAAATATGAAATATTTTGAAAAAATACAGGCGAATAGAAGTAAAAGCGGGCGACGCGTAGCAGCTCAGTAAATTTACCAAGGAAATGTTTAAAATGAGCAAAATCGAGCTAGAAAATGGATCACAATTCATAATAGTAAAATTGCAATATAACGAATGTTACAATAATTAAAAAATGTAGATCAAACGTTGGTGTGAAAGGTTATAGGCTGAAAATTGATCGCAATATTCCTAATTGAATGGAGATAGATTTTAATATATCAATTATTAGATGAAATATCTTTCATTGTACAAATTGATTGCATCCTTTTACGTTTAAAAATTATCTTATAAACTTTTCGTTATGCGTGTTAATGATCCAATTTGTTATGAATTTGAATTATCAACATAATCGACAGTCCCCGAAGAATTATTACACGTTTAATAACTCCATCCTTTGTATAATTTCTCTTTTTTTTCTGCATTGCTTGATTTTCATGTAGCAAATCAAAATCTTCCCTAAAGAGATAACTTTCCACATTAAATAATAAAAATATTGATATTGATATGTTAGCTAAATAATTTCATGTCACCATCCGTAAAAGTTTAAGATATTCTCTAATTAGGTAAATAATGATTACAAAATAAAGACTTCAGCAAAATATATGCTTGCTTTCTTCTGTGAAATTTCTGTCTCTTATGAATTATAAGATCAACAAATAATTTTTTAAAACACCTTTCTCGACCAACAAAAAGCATAAAAATAGAAGGTGATGTTAAATTATGCCCATTAGATTTTGCCAGCATCGCAAGTAAAAGAAAAAAAAGAGTTGGTGGCTATATATGCATTATTGGCAGATAATGGCAAGACTTAATTAATTATCGGATGGTTTAAAAAGTGGATTATGAGTTAATTGTAAATACATCAGTAGTGGAAAGCTGATCCCTTTCATCTCATTTCATTTAGTATAGATAAATTGTAAATTTGCTTTTGAAAATGAAATAAATTGAATTGGTTCTTCTAGTTTTTTAAAGCACTTATTTATTATAAGTGTTAGAATATAATATCATTATATTACATATAGTAAACCACAGTTAAATACTTTTTTCAGTTCCGAGAACAACTTGTGTGTGTGTTTTAAAAAACGTTAGGCACTAGTCGGGTGGCCGAAGATTCATCAGAACCTAGGCGGAGATTAATCGGGGCCTAGGCGAACTTAGAGGCTAGTCGGGAAGGTTTAAGCGCTAGGCGTAGTCGAGCGGCGATTTTCAAAATAGCACCTAGGCGGGGACTTTTATAACAGTGATACACACAGTCCTTTTATACGACTCTTTCTCAACTGTGTGGTCGGTGCATTAATGCACTATTTCACATAGTGAAAAAATCTATGTTGTATTTCATTAATTATTCGGTTAACGTATACTTATATATGTAATCTATTTTAACCTAGACCTGTACAAATACAGGTGTAACAGTCTTAAAGGTAACCTCAAATTTATCCACACCTTAACTTATACGGGTTGATCAGGCCTAAATCCCAACAATAGGATTGTTAAAATGTGACATTGTTTAGTGTTTTGAAAAACGCTAGGGGCTAGTCGGAGGACCCAAGGATAATCAGGACCTAGGCGGGGATTAATCGAGACCTAGGTGCTAGTTGGTAAGGTTTAGACGCTAGGCGTAGTCAGGCGATAACCCTCAAAATAGCACTTAGGCGAGGATTTTAAAACAATGTTTTAAACATATGTTGATAACAAGCAAATCGCATGTGCTCTTGTCAAAAATATTCTCTTAAATGAGATTTCGTTGGCCATTTGTGTGGCTCTTATCTTAGATTCAATTTTCACTGTAACCCAATAGAGATAATATATAAGATTAGTTGGTAAATGGACAAAAGTCAAATGTTACTTGAACTTTCAAAAAGTTCAAAATTTTTAATCCAGAACTTGATAAAAATGAATTGTTTTCCTTTCAACGGCACGTATCAACTTCTAATTGAAAAGAGAAAAATAAAAAATAAAATCTTTGAAAAATCAAACCAACCAGATTTTAACATGTATCGTTGAGAAGGTTAAGTTATTCATTTTTGCCAAGTTGAGAAGAATATATAACCCTTTTGTAAGTTGAAGATGGCAGGTAATGATGCATTGGTATTATAATAAATTAGATTTGCATCGTATTAAATTCATACCATGGAATTACCGATCAATTAATAAACCACCATTTCTTTATTATTACAATATGAAAAGCTGTGATGTACCATTGAATGAATGAAAATAATACAAAATACTCCGTTCAGTAATATAATGAGCTTGGAGAGGCCAAAAATAATACAAAATACAAAACAATATCCCTGAATTATGAGCTTGGAGAGGCCAAAAATCAGCATCTTCAGTAAGTCATTTGAGCTCTGATTAACAAATTTGTTACCATCCATCAATTGATAGCAACCAACATCAGCTTATAAAATATATTCGCTTAATTTAGAGAGAGATATGCCATACGAGTTTGTTAGTTAAGGATTAGATTATCCAAAAATTAAGAACTAACTAAATTACGTAAGCTTAATGAAGAAATTCAGACAATCTAAAGTATATGACCTAGGGCATTTAGCTCAGACTATCATTACCAAAAACATGACCTAGTCACGTGATTAAATACATTTTCTCACCCCACCAAGCACTATCCATCACATGGATCAACGCAAGAGCACACATGGAATTGTTATAGATGTTGCAGTAAATTCCAAATGAAACTGTGAGTTTGGGTTTGGTCTCAAGTACCTTTCTAACTGAAAATGATTGCAGGCTTTGGCTTCTTTAGAGTAAGATATGGGCGGAAGAGAATATTTGCATCTTAATTCTTCAACAATGTCATCTACATTGAAAACACATTCTATGTGTAAGTTGTAATGGAGCCCCATCCATGTGCAAAGCCAACTCAAAAGAGGAAAAAAAGCTTAATCCATCGTATACCTATGTACTTGTTAAAAAAAGTCAATTGCCACCCTGAACTTGCAAAAAAAATGCACCAGTTTAGCACCTCAATGCCACGTGTCAAGTTTTGATTGGAGAGAGGAAGATCTAGAAAATTGCATATTTGAAAAAGCCAAAACAACAAAAAATGACACGTGTCAATGAGGGGGCAAACTGATGCAATTTAAACAAGTTCGGGGGATATTTGGAATTTTTGAAAGTGCAGGATCACATCAAACTTTTCTGAACAAGTTCAGGTTAATGATGCATTAAGCTAGGACAAATAAAGAAAGAAAGTGGGCACATACAGCACTAACATTGATCATTTTGTCACGTACAAACAAAAACTAACTCATATTCTTCATGTGGAAGTCTTGAGACAGTTATCACATGGATTTGGGCCATATTTGCAGCCTTTTCTGTCAAATGACTCTCCAAAGTGTTCAAGCAAGGCTTGTCTTCGACATTCATTCTGGGTATTTGGACAAGAAAACCAGAAAGTCAATAGTATTTTAAAAGAGACGTAATAAAGGAGGGTGAGATGTTAGTTGCCTTGAGTTCACAATAGCTTTTCATCTTCTGAGCTTGAGCCATTGCGGTCTTGAAGCCTTCATTTTTAAACCCTTGTCCACTCCTTAACATGCATACCACCCGACTAAAGTCCTTCTTCTGGTATAAAGCAAGGCATACAGCTGGCAGATTGTCTCTTCCAGCCCTTCCAGATTCTTGATAGTAGCTTTCTATTGACTTGGACATTGTATTGTGGACAACAAATCTCTGGAAATAAGTAGGAAAAATATTTCTTTTTGTTTTGAGATACAAAGCAAGAGAATATAAAGTTCTATGTGGGTAAACTTTCTGATGAGTTCTATGTGGTAAAGGGTAAACTTGAGTAAATAAAACGGTAAACTTCAGAAGACTGCACTTTGAAGAGAAACATGCCTTTTTGCAAAACGGTAAACTCCAGAAACATGCCTTATGGTAAACTTTATAGAAAAATCCCAATAGAAAAATCAACAGAACTTTCTGATGAGTTCATTACTTGTTACTGTTGTATTTCTAAGTTAAAACTTAAAAGAACATAACCTAATATTAGAACAGAGTTTGAAACATATCAACATGAAAAGCTTTTTGCAGTAGATAAAATATGCATCTTCTTCAAGTGTAGTTAAATTGCAAATGGTCATTGCCAAATAATGAAAGAGTACAGAGATAAATATATACTAGAGTGAAATGGAACTTACAACGTCTGGTTTATCGATGCCCATCCCAAAAGCAATTGTAGCACATACAACGTGGACTTCACCCGAATGCCATTTCCTCTGAACTTCAACTCTTTGGCGAGCTGCCAGACCAGCATGATAATATACTGTCTTGATCTTGCATTTTTCATTTAAATAAATTGAGACCTCCATACATTCATTTTTTGAGAGGCAGTACACTATTCCACATTGATTCTTGAAACGGTTATTTAGAAGCTCCCCAAGTTTCTTCAGTGATCCTTTGGCCTTATCAATCACTTCATATTTTAAGTTGGGTCTATCAAAGCTTGTCTCGAGCACAAGAGCATTAGGAATTCTTAGAGCTTTTAAGATGTCCTGGAAATATTTGGTCCGTTAAGGTTAATAACATTTCTACCTAGAAGGCGCAAAATATTGCAGCAGATAATTACCTCACGAACTGAGTGTGTAGCCGTAGCAGTCAAAGCCATCAGCGGAACATTTGAAAAGTTCTGCTTAAGACATCCCAATGCCCGATAATCAGGACGAAAATCATGTCCCCACTGACTGGAAAGCATCAATGAAATTATTAGGAAATGATAAACTGTGGATGATCAAATTTAGTTTCAAAATTTTAACAGGCTAAATCAAAACATGAATCATCAGAACTAAACTGGAACTTGAAAGAAGCTTAGAAAAAATAATTGTAATGGATATGGACTGAATATAAAAAAACCCAGCAAAAGAGTCACAAGGGTGACTCTTTACTTTAACCAATCATTAACTGCATGATCAAAGTAGCATATTCATATTGTATCCAAATGAAAACTTTGTTTTCGAATACACCTAAAAGTAGAATCATTTATATATTTTTCTTCTTAGTCCAAAAGTACTATTAAAAAATTATCCGTGACTAAAACCAGAATTTAATAATCTAAATTAGAAATTTTTGTTACTTAAAAATGATCATTATGCTCTTTCGTTTATTTTAGTACTAGTGATAATTGCATGAAAGATGCAGAATCAGGTCTGCCTCAAAGGTGTGGAATACAAATGTCTGCTGTCCAAAATATCCAGCATGACAATCTAAAGTTTCAGTAATACCTCACACAGTGAGCTTCATCAACAACGAAACCAGCAAGTTGTCCCTGTAATTTTTGTGGAAACAGTAAGATAAGAAGTTCCTTGCCAAAAGGGAATTCTGTAAGTGGAATTGAATCAAACACTGAAAAATAGCTACCTTTCGATGCAGGGATTTTAGTATTTCAAAAAATACTGGATTTCCTGCTATCCTTTCAGGAGTCACGTATAAAAGTTTACAAGATGGGCTGTCCAACCTAGCAGAATGGATAAGGGCAACAATTTAGCCATTAATGGATGAATAGCATGTGTTACAACATACTCTGAAACAAGATCTAGATGAAAGCAAATATTTTTTAGCAAATCAAAGCCCAGGAAAGGAACTCACCTTAGTTCTTGAAGGATAGCTGCAGCTTGGGAAGAAGTTTGCTGGGAATTCAAAAAAGTTGCTGGAATTCCAAATTTGAGGTTAAGTGTTATTATCTGATCTTGAATCAGTGAAAGTAACGGAGAGACAACTACTGTAACCCCTGGCTTTAGCGTTGCTGGAAGCTGCCAGACATGCACAAAAATATATCTTAGATTTCATTAAGTATTAAAACGACTGCGTAATATCTTTCAACAGACTACCAGATGTCACATGATGAAAATCTGGAACTATGATAAAGTGAAAAAAAAGAAGTCTCAAAGCAGTAGTACAAGCAGTTACAAACCACTGCTTCAAATTTCAAATCACAAAATGAGCTAGCACCAAGGCATCTCAACTGAAATCTACGATATCAAGAGCTCAGAGAAGTTTAAAGTAAAGAGCAGTTATGACTGGATAAACAACATCATCAGTCAGCTCCACGCATCACTAGTAGTGGTAAATAAAAACCTGCTCATCCTCCACAGCCAACTCATTAATTAACCACTCTCATTTTTGCAGATGTACCATTATATCTCAAGCAAGTAATGCAAAAACCTAAAGTCTTAAAATTGACAGGAACAGTGTATTAAGTACGATGGAAAAGGTGTGAAAAAGGAAAACATGCTCTGTTGGATTAAGAAAGACAACCCACCTGGTAACATAAGCTTTTACCACCTCCAGTAGGCATGAGAACGAAACAATCTCTCTTTGCCAAAGATGCTTTACAAGCCTGATGCTGCAATGGACGAAATGTCTTGTTGCCAAATATTACAACATTTGCCAATTCAAAGTCATCCAAAGACCGCAATTCTTCATAGCTGAGAATCTGACGTCCATCCTTTTGTATCTCAGGATGTTTCTTTTTATTACAAACTGATGGAGCTGAACTGTTAGTGACATTGCTTCTATGATCCTTCAATGAAAATCAACATCGGTGACTAAATTGCAAATTCAACTGAAAAAATGGTGTTGTAAAAAACACAGCACAAATGACTTCTAACAAGAGCATAACTTTTTGAAAGGACACCAATACATCACATATCACAAATTAAAATGGAATTTACTACTGGCTAAACAGCCTAATTTTTTTTTAATTATCCATCAACATAAGCACACGGAAACTAAATGCTATACAACTCAAAGCGCACACAAAATATAGCCGAATCCACTAAGAAATTTTTGTTTGTGTATTGTATTGTTTGAAAGAATTTCTTACCATGGATCGTGACAAACGTTTACTTGAGGTTGTAGACGTGGGCTGCTTTCCCTTCTTGATACCCAAGTCTAGATCATCATCTTCGCTAGAGGAATCTACTTGCAACCAAGTCTGTTTCTTCTTAGGTTCAGGTGAATCGTCTATAACATTGACATATCCTCCGGCATTTGCAGTATCATCAACCTTCACACTGTTCACATCATCCTTAACAAACATACCGCTTAAATTTCCACAAGCTTCTGATTCCATAGCTTGCAAATCATCATCCCAATCTTCTGTGTCTTGCAGCGATTCAGCTAATGAAGCAAGAAAGTCATCACCGCAGCACTCAACAGTGACAAAATCTTTGCCGTCATCGCCTTCAGAAAAAGTAAAATTGAAAACACAAATCAGCATTCTCCAACAGTAGATTTCAATCGAAATAGAAATGTCGAAGTGTGCAAAATAGTGAGGGTTTTAGGTTTAAGAAAAGAGGGAAATGGAGAAGCGCGTACCGTAAAGGGAAATCAAACGATCCAAGCATTTCTTCGCCGATTCTTCGTCGAATCCACACTCCAGAGCCAAGCTAACAAATCGAGCTTTCTCCAATTCGTGATCGCGATTCCTCATTTTGCTTAATTTCGGCTGTTTCGAAGATTCAACAGTGAAGTGTAGGAAAAAAAGTAAAAACGGAGAAATAAGACAGGAAATTTTCCCGCGCAATTCCTTATTTTAGAGTAGACCTGTTCGCGGGCTTGCCCCGCCCCGCCCGGCCCGAGCCGCTACTTTTTAAAAAACCCGATCTTGGACCGGGCTTGGATACGTATTTTTTTAAAAAACCCGATCCGAGTCCGAACCTGTCAAAGCTCGAAGATTTATGGGCCAGGCTTGGTTTTTATATAAATACCCGAGCCTGACCTGAGCCTGGCCCGGCGAATAATTTTATATATTTATTATATTTTTATACATTAAATTTATTATTATTTTAAGATTTTATATTTTATCCTATTAAATTTTTATACTTGGTTACAATAAGTATTACTAAATATTAAAGATTTTAAGTAAACAATGTAATTATATTTAAAATTTAAACATATTTTAACTTTTTTATATTTTTTCTATTAATTTAATAAAAAGATTAATAACAAATAAAATATTCATGGGCTTGGGAATGACTTTGTTAGCCCGGCCCGAGCCCGAAGTTTTAAAGTACGGGCTTGGGCCTGGCTTGGGTTAACGTTTTTTTGTAAAAAACCCGTCAAGCCTGGCCCGAACCCGACCCGGCCCGCCCAACGAACAAGTCTATTTTAGAGGAAAGGGTAACAGTGGCGGGAAATCCAGCCAACGGCGCCGTTTGTGTCTCTTCGGCAGCGACAAAACTGTTCCGCCCCCTTTTGGCCCTTACCTTTCCACTAATTGCTTTTTGGCTCTTAACCTTTAATTTGCTTCTAATATTGTAGGACTAATTGACTAATTGTTAAATATTTTAAGTTAGTACTAGGGCTGGTGAACTTCTTAAAATAGAAATTTGGTTTAAGGGTTATAAGTGATTTTTTTTGTTTTATTTTTAATTTTTAAGTTGAAAAAAAATTATCAAGAGTAATTCATCATCTAATTTATAAATTAAAATCTTTTTAAAAGACACGTTTTAATTAGAAGTTGGAAACGAGGAATTTTGAAAATGTGAAGTTTTGAAAATCCCTGAAATATATATCATCCGTTATTAAATGGATTATCATTTTCAATTTCCCCCCTCTTGTTTTCACTCCCATCTTAAACTCTAATCCCCTTTCTCTCCATTTTCATCGCAGGTAATTGTGAACTTCTGCTCTCTTTTTTTTTATTTGTTTGCAATTAGCGTGCTATCGATTCCGATAACCAGGAACCGAGTAGAGGTGCCGGAGCTTCAAATCGGTGCACTCTCAGTTTGTAATCTCTTGGAACAACTGTAAATTCCGGCGGCTCTGCCTCTGCATCTGCCGGCTTCTTCAGATGTCCCGGAGAATAGCACAAATCGGCTTGGTTAGCTCGCACCCTGAGGTTTATGAGCCATGTGATGATTCATTCGCACTAGTGGATGCACTTTTAGCTGATCGAACTAAACTATTGGAGCATAATCCGAGAGTATGTATGGAAGTAGGTTGCGGTAGTGGTTATGTGATTACTTCCTTGGCTCTAATCCTCGGCCAGCAGAATCAGAATCAGAACCCAGGGGTGTACTATATAGCCACAGATCTGAATCCTCACGCAGTAAATGTAACTCGCGAAACCCTAGAAGCACATAGCGTTGATGCAGAGTTGATTGTCACTGATATTGCTTCTGGTCTGGAAAATCGACTTAAAGGAACAGTTGATGTTATGGTTGTGAATCCGCCTTATGTGCCGACGCCTGAAGATGAAGTAGGGCGTGAAGGAATTGCTTCTGCTTGGGCTGGGGGAAATAATGGCCGCAGAGTTATTGATAGGATATTGCCTGTTGCGGACAGGCTTTTATCTGTCAGGGGATGGTTGTATATGGTTACTCTAACTGCAAATTATCCTTCTCAGATATGCATTGAGATGCGAAAGAGGGGTTATGCTTCTAGAATTGTTGTCCAGAGATCAACTGAAGAAGAAAGTCTTCATATCATCAAGTTTTGGCGGGATTCTTGTAATCAATTGGATGTGAACAACACAAATAAATCAATCCCTCAGAGAGTTGTGGAGTCGCTGGTATCACAATTTCCCCAATTGCCATTGTGGAGAAATGGCAGTAAGGCCTGAAGAATTACATGGTGTGTATTTAATCTTCTTTTTTTGTTATTTATTAAGTCATCTACTCTTTGATCTCACTGTACAATTGTGGTAAGTTCCAGTTAGAACTTAAAAGCTCTTGTGCTTCTTTTTTCCTGGAAAGTCCACATTAATGTTGGCAAAAGGAAAATTTTTTTTCTTTGAACTTGTTTAAATTTTGACATATGTAGTTCTTTGAACTTTATTTTAGTAAAATTTGACAGCTGATTGTTGATCTTGGTTAAAATGGGTATTGAATTTCAGTGGAGAGAGGACCTTTCTCAAAGCATAATAAGCATGGGTTCTAATGTAACTGAATTGTCCATTAAAGTTTACCTTTCAAGTAAAAGTAACTTTTAGGGGCCAAAAGTGAATCTTTGCTGAATACTGTTACATCTATCAATGTCTTTTGAGTCTTTGACTGATTCCTGCATCCTTATATTCTTATTGTAACTGTTGCATTTTGTGACAGGCCATTGCATATATTGACTAATTTGTGAACCGTTTTCTGTTATACTCCCTTTGGTGCTAGTAATTTTGCTTAGATTTCTTATCTATGTTTCTGCCCAAGGGTGCTGGCAATCTGAATTCTGAGGTCTGTGAGTGAAACCTAACTTAAAAAGCAAATTTTGGAGCTGAGGCATAATAGAACATTTATGTTTGTAGCAGGGGATTCTGTGATTACTTAGGACTTGTTTGGTTATTTTTCAAGCTATTGCCCCAATAAATTCCTCTCACGTACTTTTTATAGAACTATATATTTTGGTTTTGAATAACACATTTTGATCCTTCATACGATTTACTTAGACTTGTCTTTTTTTTCTAAAATCTAACTCTGCCACCTATGGGAAAAACTTGAAAATGAACTTTTCAGAAAAGCAGCTTTGGAAAGCAAAGTTAAACTGACCCTTATAATAGTGAGTGATCAGTGTATTCATTGTCTAGTAATAGTCCATTTTGGGGAAAAAACTTAGACCTAGCATGCATGGGTACAATCTAATGATTGCTCAGGTGGTTCCACTTCAGTGCTGCACATATATGACTAGTAAGTTAAAGAACTGTCCATTATGGATGAGTCTGTATTGTAGTGGTAGGGTATGCTCTTCAGATACTCTAAGTCAACCATGCTGCTAATTCTGAAATATGTACTTAGCTCATTTATAATCCATTAATCACAAGGGACTGGTTTGTGCACACTTCAAAAGGGTCCAGGGATTAAGGCGTTTCATGTTCGAGTGGAGGATCTAATAAGGGCGGCCGCACTTGTTCCGTTAATCATGTGCACACAGTTCCCAGTCATTCAAGAAAGAACATCAAACTTATCTAATATTTTTTCAGAAATGAAGTCAAAATGTCCCAAGTCTATGAAAATGCTACGGCTGCTGTTGTTGCTCGTCTTGTTTTTGATATTTTTTATGTATGTCCTTGTGTTAATCTGGTCAATTTTTTTTCAAAAAATTATCGATTATGATTCGTGAACAGATTATTATGTCTAGAATGTCCGGCGAAAATGGAAAAATTGGAACTGAATGAAAGAAATAGCATTGATAAATTTTTGAGCTTATGAATTAGCCCATGGCTTAATAAAATGGTAGATTAGTTTGTAAGTAAACTAAGTGAGTATAAGGTGGTTGTGATTATTAGACATGGAATGAGAACATAAAAAAAGAAAATGTAATCAAGCAAATGATCAAGGATGATGTAGGAATTAACAATGAAAATTCCACTCAAGTAACTCCTAATTGCTGTAGAATCCGACAACTACACCACCATTGATTGCCAGACCATTATGATAAGCTATGTCTTTCTTTGATATTTCCTGTATGGTGCCGTTAGTTGACTACCACCGTATCCCACCATGAAGCAATAAATATCCATTTCTTCAATTGGCTGGCGGCTAGTTACAACTTACAAGTAATTAATTAGA
The DNA here is from genome assembly GCA_949673415.1 of Euphorbia schlechtendalii. Classification (NCBI taxonomy): domain Eukaryota; kingdom Viridiplantae; phylum Streptophyta; class Magnoliopsida; order Malpighiales; family Euphorbiaceae; genus Euphorbia; species Euphorbia schlechtendalii. The sequence continues at coordinate 14,227 of CATIWQ010039578.1, forward strand.
GTGACATGGGGTTAATTTTAGGCTAAATTTTCATCAAAAAAAAAATTTTAGGATAAATTTTAAAATTATGTGGTTGTACTCATTTTTAAATACATGCCTTGTGTGATTTGCAATCGTTAATAAAAAATGAAAAAAATATTTTTTCATTAAAATCAATTTTATTAGAGGAGGTATTTCAATCAATTAACATTCTCACAGTTGAATCATACTATTTAGGAATTAAACATTAGAATGAATAATTTTTGAAAATTCTTCATTTTATTATAAATTTTTTAAAGTTGTCATCACATTTAAATTAAAAAAAGATATTTTGAGCTTCTCAAAAAATTCTAAATTATATTAATTCTAAATTATATTATTAAAGTACATTGTACTTTTATTAACAAAGCTTCAAAAATTCAATTTAAAATTGATAAGGTTACTCATTTACGATGTAATTAAAATTCGAAATTTCTTTTTGGTTGACGGTTCCAAATCACATGACAAATCTGTCACATATGCCAGGAGGAATAGAGATGGACTGGAAAGAAATCAAAGCAGTTAATGAAGAAGTTGTTAATTCTGTTACAGTAGATTGTATGGCCAGTAATTGTAATTAGTTACAACTGTCAATTAGCCTAGTTGGCAATTCTGTTACTTGGTTACAGCTAGCTACTATAAATACTAAAATGTACAATGTAAAT
>CATIWQ010039582.1:0-28470 GCA_949673415.1 Euphorbia schlechtendalii
AAAAAGTGTTGCAACAGGCAGCTGATGCATCACTTTTTGACCCTATTGCAACTCAATTTTTTGTGTTGCTAATAAATTTCCCACCGTCATAGTTAACGGCCGTTAGTATATTAGCAACACTTTTTTAACGCAACGGTAACACTATTTTTAAACACTTTATTTATAATTGGCATCACTTTTATTGAAGTTTGCAACACTTTTACCTTACACTTTATTTTTCATTATTGCAACATGCTTTCATAATTTTTTGTCATGAAAATTAATATTATTAATTTTAATAATATAAACTGAATACATAAATCAAAAGGTATTTATATTAATATAATTTAAATAATTCTTAATACACTTCAATCTAGAAAAAGATTAAAGTAAAAAAATACATTGTATACAACTAAAACTCGTAATCTAAATATCCTAATCTATATCGATAGAAGAAACATTTTCATTTCCATCATCTTCATTGTATCGCTCCTCAAAAACTGCACAAATAAACAAGTCATTTAGGTTTTTTTATGAAGTACTTAAATGCTATTCAGGGTTAATTCCCAATAATATAAGGTGAAAAGATAAGGGCAAAACAAATGAGATCAGTGCATATACCGTGCTTGGTCTTTAGGCAACTTAAGAATAACACATTAATATATTTGTTCAATACAGTTTGGTCTTCAAGTCCTACATAAGAAAAATTTTAAGTCATGCATAGATTAGTTTGAAATAAGTGATGGTAGCAAAGTTGTTCTAGTTGTACTCTAGAAATTCTCAGTATTAGCTTTGCAATTCAGCCTACAACAAAATTCCTAACAAATTGAAACAAAGTACAGAGAAATGATATTACAATATTGTTAGCTTAGCAATAGTCTCATCATGAACTTATGAGTAATTTCCTAGCAGAAAATAACCAAATATCAGCTTTGGAGACAATTTCAACATTATTATAAAGACAGAAGCCAACGTACAGTTTATATCTTTGAATAGTTGTTGATAATAGTTGATCAACAACATTTAATTAATGTATATGAATGTCGTAATAATAGCTAAATTAGAGCTTCTGGTTGCTTAAATTTGCGGGGAAATTTCAATATAGCAAAATTTAGAAAACTGAAATGAAAGACTTACAGTCAACTGCAAAAGTCTTAAGATGTTCAAGAGTGGAAAAGCAGGAAAGTTTAGCCTGCATGTGTCTTCCGGATGATTAACAATTACATATAAATACTCACATTAAAGTAAATATAAGTGAATACCATATTTGAGTAAAATATTTTTTTATTATAGTAATGGAATAATATTCTTGTTTTACTCATTTATTAAATTTTGATTGTTTTTATTGATCATTCCCATTCCTCATAAAAAACTTTTTTTCTTCTTTATGCCTCTTCTTCTTCCTGGTTTTTGCTTCCTCTTCTTTTTTTCTCTCTCCATCTCTCCATCTCTCTTCTTCTTCTTCATGCTCTCTCTCTTTTTGAATCATGATTTGTGATATTTTCATCTGATTCTGTTTCATCGGTTTGATCATATTTTGATTTCATCGAGTATGTTCTTATTGCAAGAGTTTTTTATTTGTTATTTTCTTATTCTTTTTTATCTTGTTTCTTATTTTTTTGGATTTTGGATTGCGATTGAGTTTTCTAATTTGGATCACGATTTGAGTTTCAGATTTGGATTTGTGATTGTGTTTTCTGTTTTGGATCGTGATTGAGTTTGTTTTTCGTTTTTGTTCTTTTTTTCTAGGTAGCATTTTATTTTTTACCTTGTTTCTCTATTCTGGCAATTTTAGCTGTGTTTAGATCTGTTTTTCAAGTTTTTGTGTTTGCTGTGGTTTTCTCACTTTTCAATGGAGGATATTGTTATTTTGATAAATTTTATGGAGTTTGAACTCATGATTTCAAGTGTTTCAAAAATGATGTTTACATGATTAGTTTGTTAACAAATCTGTAAATTTTTTAGATTTTGAACAAATGATATTACATATTTTTCAAACTATTGGATATGAAGATAATATATTAAGAACCATTTCAGATTTCGAATTCAACTCTAGTTGCAGATTAAGTCATATATCTAGTATAATAGTCACTATAACAATTCAAAGAATATTCAAATCATTGGAGATAAAAAAAAGTATTAAAATCAAGTTTTAGATTTCGCATTTGAATAGTTAATGGTCATTATACCAGATGTAATGGTAATTATACCTGCTATAATAGTCATTATAACAGTTATTTGAATATTAAAGAATATTCAAATAATTTGATATAAAGAAGGTTTCAATATCAAGTTTCATATTTCACATTAGAATTCATTTTTCAAATCATGTTATTATACCTGGTATAATGCAAACCAATATTATAAAAAATAATTGGAGATAAATAAAGTAGTAAGATCAAGTTTCAGATTTTTCATTTGAATAGTTTTGCATAATAATCAACATAATGAAAAATATCAAACAAATATTCAAATCATTGAAGATAATATAAATATTAAAATCTGGTTTCAAATTTCATATTCAAACAATGTAATAGATTTTGTACCTGGTATAATAGCTATTATACTTGATATAATAACTATTATACCTGAAATCGGCGGTTATGTTTATGTTCATGTATTTTAAAAATTCAAAGCATAAATTCATGTTTTATGAAAAATCAAAACTTAGAATATGAAATTTGTAAATTTACACTATGACATGACATGGGCAATCAATTTAATTGCACAAAGTTAGAGTGCTCAAATTTGTCCATGAATTCCAAGGCTCTAATCAATGTCTAAATTTTTTTGTTTCTCCAACCCTACACTATACTGCTATTTTTCACTTCACACTCTACAATTTATAGTTGCTATAATGACTATTCTTCTATTCTTTACGTCAAATTTTCACTTCAAAATAAAATATTATTATTTAATTCCTTTTCACCTAACTTCAAACAATAAACAATCAATTAAGTTAAAAAGAAAAGAAACAAACTAAAAGGTAAAGAAAATATTATTAAAATTTTTTTGAAATATTTACGATATCATTTTAAATAAAATAAATGAATTATTTATTTAAAAGTTAAACAAACGAATATAAATATGCAAAAACTAGGCTCGTTTGCACCCCACCAAAGCATTATTTATTTACTTATTTTCATTTTTCAGTATCTACAATATTTTATCTCCATCAATATTTCCCAAATAAGATTTCTTTAAAATAATAATATTTCATTGTTATCGTATCAATTTCTAAACATAAATATTAACAAAAAAAAAACTAACAAATAATAACTCCAAAATTCAAATGGTAAGGACTAGTTCATCCTTAAACATCCACCAGGGATCAAACTTTATGGATGTGTATAGAACAACCTTATATCTTGGGGTCGGTCATACTACCCTGCACCTACAAATCTGCAATCAAGAATTAGTCTAGATGTGCACGTACCAACAGCAATTGAAACTCATGCAGACCACCTCAGGTGAAAATAAAATAAAATTAACAATATCACATAAGAAATGGTTAATGTATCTTTAGCCCATATTTATTCACCCTAATCCATTTCATTTATAGGAAATTGTTTACTCTGATCCATTTCTTTTTGGTAACAACCAATGAAAAAAAATTTACTGGAAAAGCACCTATAATTTCATTAACTTTTTCTTTTAGAAAGCCAAATTATAATTTCATTAACACTTTATCTTTTTCATAATTAATACAAACCATATACTTTTATTAACACTTTTATATTTTTTATAATTAAGACAATGATAAATTGGTAATAAAATAGTGAAAATTACAATCAAAGTACCTTGCTTATGTTCCAACCGTCTAACTGAACATGCATTAAAGAGCACATGTAAATCACGGCCACTAAATGCATTCGATGTTCAATACATCAACAACGTTCACTCCAGTTCATTTTGTGCCACTCGAGTTTTAAATTCGGTGTCCACAAAATCACTTTAACCCAGGTCAGCAAAATGCAATACTCAAATTACAATGGTTTGCGTATATAAACAGTTCCAAATAATTTGGTTTCATTTAAAACTAGAAAACATGAAAAGAGGAAATCACTTTATCCTTGATTGTATTACCTTTCCCAGATAGTAACGGAACAAAAAAAATCAGTCCTGTTTTATAAGAACTCCATCAAAAAACAAACATAAGACATCAGCATCAAACTAATACATTAAATCTAACTGTAGCAACTCGAAAGAGAACTACCTGATACATGATCCAAAGTTATAACAATGCTTGCTATGAGTTGAGAGGAAAACTTTGCGCAATCCAATCCAAATTTCAACTAGCCCTCGTAGTCTCCTTGAGAGAATTTGTTCTCGGGGTAAAAAACAGCCACGACTTGATTCCCGCCAAATCTTCTCCCATTCATCCCCGCGCGGGCTTTTGTAGAACCTTCAGTATCTACATACTCCAAGAACACCTGAAAATACCATAGGGTTTTTATTATCAAAGCACGCCAAAGAAAAAATATTAGTCACAAAGTAAATACGTGATTATGAATTTAATTTAGTTTTATTTACCTTCCCAACTCCTGAAGAAGCTCCGCCATCGGCCTTTGGACGTGGTATAACAACATTCACTAGAGTACCTGCATTAAAAATGTGAATACATGCAAACCACAATTTTCCGAATTTAAATTAAAAGATCTCATGTGATTATAAATAAGGGATAATGAAGTCTTCTGTCTGTGTATGTTAGGCCTGATTCTTTATAGCATAATGTGGGACCACAATACGCTGTAAAACAGACATACAACAAACAGAAAACAAAAGCATATCAATCACTAAGTAATGCCTCGCGCAAGGAAAAGAAAACAAGGCTAAATGGCAACAAAAAAATCGAAACAGGGGGTTTGACTAGTAAGCATCGAGTATTGGAAGTTCAGAATTTTACCAAATTTCCCGCCCTCAGTTCTCATGTCTTCCAAGATATCTTCATACTCTTCATCATCTTTTAGTTCATCTGCCGTAACTACTTCGGTCAGACATACGACTTTCGTAGGGACAGGTTGCAACAAAAGCCTCTGTGAAAAATTCAAAGAGAGTATAATTCGAGTAAGGCTTCAGTAAGTACACCAAAAAAAAAACTGGAGGTGTCATGGTAGGAGTAAAAAGAGCAATAACGAAAAAATTGGTCTACAAATGAAACTGGATCATCAAATTGAGAAAATGGAACAAGAATTCACCTGCAATGCAATCTGCTGCTGAGCGTGCAATAGCACACTTTCTTGCTCAGGTTTAGGCTGAGTAGTGCCTTGGTTAGCATGCCTAACAGTGAGAGTTTTGTCGCCCAATTTAATACCATTAAGTGCAGCACATGCAATGCCTGTAACTGCAAGATCTTGATAAACACAGAAGGCATAGCCTTTTGAATTCCCAGTTTCTAGATCAAAACCACGAAGGCGACCAAAAGACTCCAATAACTCCCTGAATTGTGCTTCAGTGAAGTAATAGGGAAGTCCACCAACAAAGACGCGATCTGGACCCTCAAGCCCATTAGCTGACCCAGGAGTTAAGCCAACTGCAGCCAAATTAAGATTGGGATTGGGCTGGCTTGGACCGAGTGTTGCAGCAGGAGATGGGTTATAGTCGCTGGGTCTCCTCGCCTTCACAGGTGCTCCCTGAAACAATTTTTTTAGGGAGAAAATGCATATATGATATCAGTACCAAATAACAGCAGGCGTGTTTCAAACATCGGATTTCAGAGCCCTAATCCAAGCATAGTACAATGAAAATTACATGTACCTCAAATATAATCCCATCTAAGGCCATTGCATTACTAGCCTCCTCAACAGATCTCATCTCCACAAATGCAAACTTCTTTTCATGGTTGATGTAAACGTTTACAACAGCATCCCCTGTAGAAAATAAAGTCTTTAGCAATAGAAGGGCAAAACAAAGCAGGTTCTTCAATTTTGACTCACTAAATATAAACACGTGTGTATACCTGGACCAGCAGTATTCCCTCCAATTGCAGCCATAACTTGGCTGAAATAGGTTGCAACAGACTGCAAGAGATAACAAAGGTGTTACTGAACCAGATATAAAGATAAAGTCATGGATAATAGAAAGAAGGAATTTTTGAAATAGATCTACTGAACAAAAAAGAAGGTTGTAGAGGGAGTAAAACCTGTTCATTAGCTGTCAGGGGAAGCCCTCCAACATACACTCTCCGAGCATGCCTAGTGGCCTGGAATAACAATACTAGTCAGAAAAATGCCAAGAGCAGCTTACTGAAAAATATATATGAAACCTGTCTCATAATATAAGCATATAGTATATTAAATCCACCCTACCTGCTGGGTCATTGCTTGAACTGGCATAACAGGAAGAGCAACAAACTGTTGCAGGTATACGAAGAGCACCAAATTAAAAAAAAAAGAAATAGGAAGGGATAAAATTGTACATTACACATTAAGTTAACACAAACCTGACCAGTCCCAAAGGGTAGCATGTTTGGAAACATCCCAGAAATGGCAAGAGTTGTTCCAGAAATCTGGCCTGCAAGTTTAAGCTGATTAAAATACACACATAGCCAGAAGTAAATGAATATATTTAAGATGTTAAAACAGACTGCTCATCATTTTGTAAAAGAAGATTATTAAGCCCCAAATGTTACAGTGGTGTTATTTAGAAAGATGAAAAAAATACATCATTTAATCAAGTTCTGGAGGATATATTTGCAAGACTACCAAAAAAGGCAAGAGTTTCCAGTTGAAGACGATCAAGAACCATCAAAACAGCGCATTGATTCCTCGTTGGTTGCACATAAACGCTACAGAAGTCAGCTCACGCCCATAGTCATCACAGTGGGGCAAGTATCCCTACACTGCCTACTTACAACAAAACAAGACAAGAAACAACAAACCAACACCAAAGACAAGAGAAACCAAAACTCTCTTAGTTCCAGAATTATTACACCAAGCCATAAAAAAAGGAAAAAGCATGAAAAAATCACAGTACAGTACATTCAGAGCAGTGTTTTGAAAAGCGCTAGGCGCTAGTCGGGCGGCCGGAGCCTCTAAAGGCCTAGGCGGAGATTCATCGGAGCCTAGGCGGGACTTAGGCGCTAGTCGGCGGGGTTTAAGAGCTAGGCGCAGTCGGGTGATGGCCCTCAAAATAGCGCCTAAGCGGAGCCTAGGCGGAGCTAAGCGGGGATTTTTAAAACAATGATTCAAAATCATAGTTCAAAAAGCTACAAGTACATAATGAAATAATACTTAATTGCTTACCAAAATGACATCATTAAATTCGTATGAACTTTCCACACTAGATCATGGAAAAACAAAGACAGCAGTTAAGAAGTATGGCAATCTTTGCATGAAGGGCATATATATACCTGTAGCAATTGCAGGTACGCTAGGCAACAATGCAGACGGAGGAGGAGCCATATCAAAACCACTGATCCTTTTGCTGCATTAATACACAGTTAGCACACAAAATAGAGAAGAAAATGATAAAGTGTTGCATACCTCTTGGATCGTGAGTGGGCGCGAGAGCGAGATTTGGATCTGCGTCTGACTTGGCCCTTGAATGAGATCGGGATCGACATCTATGTCTGTCATCCCTATCCTGTTCATAATCTCTCTGCCTGTCGACAAAATTAAACAATAAATCATAAGCACTTTGATAATCAAAAGTTAAAGTAATATCCTCAAATGCAAGATTAGTTTTCACTACCTGTCTCTATCATAGTCCCGACTTCTGATATAATCATCATCAACTCTATCTCTGCCCCTATCTCTCCTCTCACTACGCTCTCGATGGCTATCACGATCCCTGTGATGTCGATCACGATCCCTGTCTCTATCCCTTTCCTTTTCTCTACTTCTTTCCCTATCTTTTTCCCTACTTTTCTCCCTATTCTTGTCCCTCCCACGATCTCTATCCCTATCCCTATCCCTGTCTCGATCCCTCTCCTTATCACGATCCTTTTCTCTTTCTTTTTCCCTGCTTCTTGAAGATTCTCTTTCGTAATCATGGGAATTACGCTGTGATTGGCAATTGTTATCAGAAACGTTCAAAAAAATAAGAAATACAATAGATTAGACAAAACAAATAAAATGGGAAGAAATAACCTAGCCACGCTCTGTTTGTTGCAAGACAACCTTTGTCAAGAACACATAGAACTATACCACACAGCATCCACTAAACACATAGGCATCACAAAGTTAATTTTATATCAGCCTGAGCTCTATTTGAACTAATACAAAATATATCAGAAACTAGTTTAAAAAAGACTCATAAAAGAGAAGAAAGTATTGTTGGCAAATTGACAGAGTACTGCACGACGACTTGATTGCCGACAGAAGATTCATCTGAAGATACACGTATAGACTAAACTTATGCCATTATTACAAGCACTGTAAGCTTAAACATTCACCACGCAAAGACGATAATAGGAACAAGATAAAAGCTTAGGTACTGCTGCATGAAAGCTAACAAAACATTGAAAAATAAAAAAAATTGCAGAAAGGTATATACATAAAACCTGTGATTTGGAATCGCTATGAACATCAGCACCTCCATGGCTGTTGCTGTCAGTTTGAGGTTGGGGAGAGGAGACACCGCCGCCACAAACGTAGTTATCGTTATCAAAACCGGCACCATTGCCGTCGTACCTCCCCATTTCGAAATCAGTCATGATTAGCAATTGAAGAAGGATTGAATAGACTAAACTGTGGATTTGCTCGGACTACAGGAATCTTGGTCTCCAATGGATTTCTGAATTGAATGAGTGATTATTGATGAAAATGAAAGTCGAACTGAGAGTTCTGATCATAATGGTGTATATCCCTGGAAAAAGGTTAGAACAAACCATATTATTTATATTAATAATTCTATGACAATTTATTTGATAACCAATAAATAAATACGCAAATTAATAACTACTAAAAGCTTCAAATTTTTTTTATCCACGTGTAATACAAGATCCGACTTCATCACTGTGTAAAATATACAATATTTTTTCCAGAAAATCATAGATTATTAAGAAGAAACGTATCTAAACATAACAATAAGTAATATTATATATTGTTTTTATCAAAATAAAAAATTTATAATTTGGTAATGGGGCACATTAAAATTATTCATGCTGCATGATATGGTTAAGTGCAAAAATCATGACGGCTTTCCATCTCCACTCTTCTTCAAGACCCATGCCAAACCTTTATATTCACAAATATCGTTCATGACCTGGGATAGCAACACATTATGATTAACCCAGGTACTAAAATTTAAAGGAAAAAATAACATTAAAGATATCAAATAGTAACATTAATTAACACAACTATAATATCACTTACCTTGGTGTATTCAGTTTGAGTAACATTAACATGCTTAGCCGATTCAGTAACATCAGCCCTCTTAAGCTTAGCATCAGCACCTTTTTCTAATAAGAGATCAACTACAACTTTCCTGCAATACAAGCTACAATATTATACACACAAAAGCCAACAACAACGGCAACAACCAATTCAGTGTTAAGTAAATGAACCTCAATGCATTCGATGTGGTGTGGTCCAAGGATGTCTTAAAAACATGAGATCCATGAATGTTAACTGCAACTTTGACTATGATTTCTTCGAGTTGCTTACGAGGAACATCAGCGGCATCCTTGAGAATATTCTAACATCTCTATGTAAAAGATTGGACTGAGAAGTGGTTAAGTCCCTCAATCCTTGGCAACTCAATTCAAAGCTGAAACAAAAACAAATTACATCACATTGTGACGATGGAAAACTAAGTTAACTTACAACATGTATAAAAAGATTACACACCTGAAAACCTTGTGATTCTGAAGAACTTTTGGCAACGCCTTCAATAAAGCGTCTCTAGTTTGAACAGATATGGTTTTTCTGGTACTTCTACTTGTAGTTGTAGCTTTTGGTTTACTTTGTTAGAAAATGTGTTATATATATATATATAGTTCGTCGAAATCAATCTTTTGTTTCCCGCCAACAGACTGGAGGTGTAATCTACCGTCGTTTATGATGTTGTCTCCTACCAACGCAGCCAAAGTGAAATAAATATAATATGGGGGGTTTAAACTTGAGTTGTGAGTATTTACAGTCCACATTTAACATTAAGTGTCAGAGTTATTTATCAGTACTAATGTCACATTAATTAAGATAATACAAATTCTTATTTATCTCTATAATTTTTGTTCATTTGAAAGTTGATTGGATACCTTATCCTTTTTGTCATTTTCAATGTGTATTAAATAAGGGTAAAATTGATAAAATATACGTTGGAATCCTAAAATGACATTTATTTAAAAAAAAAATTAAAGACCCTAAAAAGGCACTTATTAAAAAAGGAGGTAGTAATTGATAAATGTTACTATCCCAATCCAACGGTTATGTATAAATGGGTAAGTATTTGATTAAGATGATATAATAAATACTCAACCGTTGAATTGGGAAGGGTACTAAATACCTGGTACCATATATATATTCTCGTGTTTTGTTTTATCATTAATTATTATCAAAGATTAATTTGAATTATCCACTATCCTTAAAAAATTAAGAAGTGTGAGGTCATGGATGCAAATTACACAAACAATAAATTTGATAAAAATGCCTCAAATTTCTCAAAAAAGATTTATTTGAATCATAATCCTAACAATTTTTGAAAAGCATATTTCTTTTAAAGAGGCTTGGTTATTGAACTTAAGATCTCTTATTTCTATTTTGAAAGATGTATCAATCGAACTGCATTCAATAAGGATTAAAACATAGTTACATTGACAAATAAACATTATTTTATGCATTCATATGCACTTGTGATCTTCCAAAAATTTTACAACTTGGAAATTGATTTTTAAAACTTTAGAATGAATTGTTGTTTTGAACAACACACCAGAAAATAAAAACGAAGCTTCCGGTCACATTTTAATAATCAATCATATAAAAAGTTATTCATAGATCGATCAACAATAATTTCAATCATACAAAAAGTCATTCATAGATAGATCAACAATCATTTCCCCATTGCGCTTCCTGCAACAAATACAAATTTTTAATATCAATTGGAGAAATGAAATAAAAGATTGAAGTGTAAGTTGAGTTTGTTACAAACTTGTAAATCTAGAATTGCCAATCCTGTAGCAATGCAAAATCCCATCTACTGTAAGCTAGTAGCTAATTAACAGGATGCGACAAAATATGTTTGGTAAGGAGTTGGTATAATATGTAATGCAAAACGACTTGTCCATTGGCTTTTCTGCAAGTGTCCATTTCCACAGTTCAAAAAAGCAGATTTTGCAGTTTTGTACATCATTCAGGGCGTTGTCTGTTTCATCTTTCATCGATCTCGAATATTGCTCGTCCTCTGGCAACTTGTAAGCACAAAAAAATCACGAGGGCTTTCCATCCCCGCTCTTCAAGACCCAAGCAGAGCCTCTCGATTCACATATATCTGTCATAACCTGAAGAACAGCGTCGCTAGTAATCGTAAGGGCCTAAAAGAACATGAAATTTAACACTTCACAGAAGCACGCAATGTACTAAGTCCTGCAGCACTCACCTTCGCAAATTCAATTTGGGTAACGGCCCTCTTAAGAGCAAGATCACCAGCTGTATAAACTTCATTCTTCTTAATTTTAGCACCAGAATCTTTTGCAAAGAAGAGATCAATTACAACTTTCCTACAATACAGATGAAGAGAAGATAATTTGGTTAACATGAATGATGTACTGCACTGAAATTACTTTGGAGTAAGAAAATAAACCTCAATCCATCATATTGTGGATGATCTGGGGATGACTTGAGGACGTACGATCCATGAATGTTATACGCAACTTGGCCTATGATTTCCTTAAGTTCTTCGGGAGGAGCATCAGCGCCAGATGCGGCAGCCTTGAGAATTTTAGGGTCCGACTTTGGCAGAGCAGACTGAGATATGGCCAAGTCTCGCAAACCTTGGCAAATTAATTCAAAGCTGCCAAGAAAACATTCCATTGATTTGTGACAACAACAGAATGACATGAACTGATGTTTGATAAAGAAACAAACAAAATGAATTCAATAAACGCAGGTCAAAGAATGGTTACTGGGATTTCTGCCACCTATAAACTACATGTGTATCAGATGATAATCTAATTGGTAAATTATCATACAAGTATGTATTCATGCACAGGTATCAACAAAAACACATTTACAAAAGGCTTAATGCATCTAAAGCCCCTTGAACTTGTCTCTAAACACCATTCCCCCCTGAAGTTGCAAAAAAATAACCATTTTACCCACCCCCCCCCCCTAATGCCACGTGTCATCTTCTGGTTAGTTTGACTTTACAAAAATGTCATTTTCCAGATTTCTCTCTCCAATCCGAGTTTGACATGTAGCATTGAGGGGACAAATTGGTGCACTTTTAGCAAGTTCAGGGGGTTATTTAGAACTTTTGAATGTTGAGGGATGAATTGGTGTTTAGGAACAAGTTCAGGGGCTCCGGATGTATTCAGCCTCTACAAAATGAGAACGCAGGGACAAGTTACAGAATATTATAGATGGAATGCATTACCTACAAACCTTGTGATTCTGAAAAACTTTTGGAAGGGCCTTCAGTAGAGCTTCTCGCGTTTCAGTTGTTATAGTTGATCTGGTCAGTACTTTACTTCCACTAGTAGTTTTAGGCATGCTCTTTTCAGAATTCAATTGTTTTACAGGATTGTGAGCAGTAGCACCTTGCTTTGGCAAGGCACTCATAGCTTTTCCAATATTTTCAAAATACTTCTTTAAACTTGCATCTACCTTTCTCCAACCTTCCTCTAAATCTGTCTCAATTTTTTGGTTGAGGTTATTAAATTCCATATCTTTCTCTCTAAACTTCCAGTCATTAAAAGAAGGCCTTTCAACAGCAAAAATATTCAGGAAGATCTTCGTATGTTCTTTGAGCTTGACTGGGAGGTTAAGTTCCGAAGACTTGATGGTAGGGCTCTTGCTAAACAAAAGAAGAATATAATCTCGGGCAGCGACTTTTGTATTATCTTTTGCATCTTGAAATAACAACGTTGACTTTGGCACCCAAAGTCCCTGCACCAGTCGCCCATGTTTCATAAGAACTGCCAAGAGATCTTCAGAGGTGGCATCAGGAGCAAAGTGCTTAAGAAATCTAAACCGTTGGATAGGAGGACCCTGATAAACACAGTTGATGAGTCAAACAACAAAATCAAAATAGAGAACTACGGTAAATTATGCTTTCCATAGTAAAAAAGACTATTTTCAATGCTCTAAATATTTATAAACTGTCTAAAATACTCTGATTTCGCAACTCCAGAGGAATGCCTATATTAAAAGAAACATCCCTAGCAGAGCTAATGTTGAAATATATGAAATAATTTAGAAAGACAAGAATAACCTCCAACAATCCGAGCTTTTTACTGTGACAGGACTAGGAGAATATATATTATGTGGAAAAAAACATAAAGGCATCTAATAAGGAATTAATCAAGCTATAAAAAAAAATCAAACCAACTACTTCTTTATACTGTACATGAGCTTAGGCCGGGCCGGGCCCAAAGACATAATAAAGACACGTGTGCGCTAGGCCTAGTAGGGGGAAAAAGGAGCTTTGGTGAAATCAGAACAAACCTCTAAAAACAGTTTCTTAACACGTTCTTCCAGCGTCAATGAAAGCAAAAACCTGAAACACGAAACATCATCAATCAAACTTCCAAAATCCAATTCACAGACACATTAGTAAATGGCACTGATTTTCCAGATGAGAGAAAGCAACGAAAGAACAAGCAGAAAATAATGACGAACATTGTCCGCTTCAACAGCAGAGATGTATAATTAATTAATCAAGCCACTCAAATGAATATTTGTCAAATCCATGGTATCTAGTTACGGGCTGAGTTGTTTTCTGCCTGGTTTTTATCAATAAAATGGTATAATGAAAGGGGTAACAGACCTTCTCGAAAGACATTTAAATTTAGTGCTTTCGCTGGATTCCGCTGGACATAACGAATTCATATACGTGTACCTTCAAGTAACAAAAGATCACATTATATCAGAGAGAATAAGAACAAGATCATTGCAAATAGTTCGGCTGTAAAGCCAAAAGTCATATAAAGCAAAACAAACCATACGGGGTCATTGTAAATTCCAACTTTGAACTTTCTTCTGTCATCATTTTCTGAAGATACTTAGAGGAGATATCACTCTTAGAGCCATGGTATTTGAGTGGAATCCAGGACTGGATCACAAAAAAAAGCAAAAAATTAGATAAACTAACGAATAAATTGACCATTAACATAATAATAACTATCAGTACATAACAGTAATTGATTGAAATGGCAATAGCATTAAAAATACAAGAGTTCTAGCAAAAGCCAAAAACTACAATTACAATATGGCTGAAATTTTATGCCCCTCACCCCCTTGCGTATTGCTTCTTATTTTTCTAGCAACATGAACTCAATCTCTACATTAGTTCAGCATTTTTAACCTTTAAAGCATACATCTTCACAAAATATCTTAGTCTGATCAAGCAAAAACATGCAGAAAACAGAAGTTTCCGAGAGCAGAAGCAATAACTCCTAAGAAAATGCAAAAAAAATTAAGAGGGGCAAAAGAGGAAATGTAACAAAAACCTGAACTATTAGTTGACATAGGTTGAAGTTTCAAAACGTAAATTAGTCTATCGCCTTTAACCATTTGAATTTCATCAAGCAAAAGCCCTATCATTCAGCGTGGCAAACTTGTAAAAATTTGCAGGTGTCTGAGACTCTGAAGTATAACTAAATTAGGTTGCTCAAAATTCCACATCACGCCTTACAAATTTCCACAATATACCTATATACATTGATTTTATTTTTCTTTTATTGGACTGAAACACTATTATTTGAAATTTATGTATCACAATCTCTATCAAAGTTTAACTTAATTAGTTTGCTTCATATTCCACATCACTTACTACTAACGAATTTCACCAACATACCTACTTTTGGACTGAAACCATACTATCTAGAAATATGCTATCATAAATGATAAATCATTATCTGATCAAATTCTTCCAGCTTTTAAGAAATAGAAAAATACTTTTTTGCTATTTGATAAGTTGTTGAGTATGCATATTTACATAAATATCGGTATACATATGATTTGGTAACAAAGTTATCGAGAGCATTCTTTTACCTGCTCGGCTTCAGAAATTTGGTCGTTCTCCAACTCTGTGCGCTTGACCTGCACCACATTTAAAATACAGAACTTTAGCACCTCAGATCTTTAACTAATATACAAAAACTAACACTGTCTAAGAGATTCAAACCAAATAAAACAAATACAAATAACCCATTCATGCAACACTAAGGACTACAAGAATTTAAGAGGCCACAGAGCAAACTCAAGCATTTATTCAGCCACATAGATAATGATTTTCTGTATGATGAATAGAACAAACCTGTTTCTTTGATGAACCAGATTTTCCCTCATTTGGATCTTCTAATTTAATAGCAGTTCCTGTGTTAGATGTGGAATTGTTCTTCCTCTTTGAGTCAATAGAATCAACATGTGCTAATGATGGCCGAAGTTGCACTACTGCATCAATGGGATTTAAGCATAACTGCAAGATGATAAATAAGCCAACCATCTTATAAGTTATAACACAAAAAATTAAAGAACAAAAAAATAACAATGTAGGCCTTCTAAGAGTCATCAATTATGACGTTAAAAATAGGAATAAAACTGAGATTTACATGTTGAATAAAATATAAATCTATGCATTACAAGCAATTTATAAGATTTGATACACATTATAGAATCGATAAAAACTGACAGTTGAAAATATCATCCACCAGAAAACACAATATTCAATAATACGTCGAATGATTATCTAACTAATTACTGAAACTTATGCTGTGTCAGAGTATTATCATACAAACAAAGCAGCGAAACAAATAAAAGTAAAAACAAAATATACAAATTTGATCAACCTGTGCTCATCCACAGGCACACGCAAGGATGTATGCATAATATATATGTAACCTTCAGTTTTGCGTGCCACATAAAATACAGTGGAAAAACGTGGCATTCATTTCTCACATATACCTTCATGTAGAATAAACATTTCAAAAGGCACATCTTAATCTCTATATAGATTTATACTTCATTAATATTATCTTATCCAACTCTCAATCCTAAATCATAAAATTGATCTGATTCTGCACATTACCAGTTAATATGCTTATCGTGGTCAAGTCAAGTTGAAGCATGGTTATCATTAATCAACTTATTTTTTCCATATCAACTATGTATACAATATACATATTACATACCTTCATAACTCTGTAATATGTCTAACCTAAGTAGGCCAACACTTTATATCCACTGACTATATTAATTTTTTGCCTACAAGGCTATATGCATATGCCTACAAACAAAAGCATAAGATTGCCAATTAAATTGGTTTTCAGCTTTTCATAGGCAATTCTTTCAATTGAAATATCAGTAAATTATCGCATTTACATATTTATAGCATTTCTTGACTTATTGAGCTGAGTAAGGAACTAATAATACTGACACTAACTATCCCAATGAAGATCCTTTTTATGGTGACCTATTTCTCTATCAGCCATAAACTAAACACTTAAATTTATCCCACTTCTTCCCCATTAAGTTGGTGAAGGATAGACTTATAGGAACGTGTAACCAATGACGCATGTATCTTATATATAATAACTATAGGCCACTCTGGAATAGGACATGTTCACAAGAAAAGCAACAAGTATGGCAAAGCAGGATAACTTAAACAACAGAACATAAACACAAGTTACATTACCTTGTTGCCAATTAGAACTCCAACAGCATAACCAGGAGCATGGGATGGCATAAACGAAGAGGTTAGAGTCTGAAAAGAGCAGCACAAAGATGATTAATGTTCTAACAAATTTAAACACAGAAATAAGGTTGCAAGAATACAATACAGCTTAGAAAACATTATCATCTTTTTAAAAAGGAGAAAAAAATGGCATAATTAATTAATTAATGAAAAAAAATCAAAGACAGAGAATGCTGCAACAGAAACAAGCAACCATAGACTATAAATCCTTCAGGAAAATGCATCCAAGCCGCGATAGTAACAAAATGAATTACAGCTTCATCCCAAAAGTTGGACTGCGTCTATATTTCTACATATCTATCAGCCGGTTTCCCATAACCTTAAAAAGATTTCAATTAGTCCACCCAATTGTGTATTTAGGCGCTACAGATTATGCGCGATCGCATATTGAAATGAAATTCGAAGCAAACCTGCTTATTCATGTTGAATTTTCTCGCTTGAGCATGATCCCAGTTGGCAGAATCATCTATAGACAAATCAAGCTCCACTTCTTTAGTTTGGGGTTTAACTCGAACCTAAAAAAAGAACAAATTGAAACAAACTTGTTAAACCAAATTAGAAACAATTGAAACACAGAATTCCCTTCTAAACAAAAAGTATATCACCTCCTCACATCGCTCATCCAACTCGTACGGTCTCCAGCTTGGTCTTAGGGGATACTGCATAACATAAAGCTGCAAAAAAAAAGATCAAAAGAGTAGTCAGTGCAACTAAACAATATTATATCGGCAATGCATAAATCAACAGAAATCTAACCTGAGAGTCGGCATCAATGGAGGGGTTAAAATAGACATCAATTTCCCGAACAATCATGTCTTCTTCTTTTTCTTCTTCCTCTCCTTGTTCAACCTCCATGGGATTGTTCCTCACTTCCTCAACCTCCGTCTTCGCATCAACTTCCATTTTATCAACGCCATTGTTCAAGGCTACTAATTCTGTTTTTGCTATATCATTAATTTTGGGTTTAGTATCTTCCTCATCTTCATTTTTGCTCAATACATGAGCGTTTTGAGGGTCCGATTTTGCAGCCAATTCCGACTCCTGCGCTTCTGATTTCGAAGTTGAATTATGTAACCCTGGTATGGATATCGATGGTCCTGATTGCGTTTTACCTCTCGGTTGTGGCTTGATTTTGAAGGATTTTGGCTCGAACTTGCTGGTTCGTGAAGGGACCACCTTCTTTGGTCCGTCCAGGTCATCGAAGTCGTCGAAGTCCATTATTTAAGTACCGGACACTAATAACTGACTGTGTTAGCTTCCGCAGCTCACGGATGCCGCCGGCCAACAGTATCACCGGCAACTGGCTATATTAGAAGTGGACGCAGCAGGAAATATAGAAAGGAGAAGGGTTTTGTCATTTGGGGTTTTCAATTCAAACGAAGCGTTGTTACTTATTGCTAAACGACGCCGTATGTGGAAATCATAATTTCGATTTTATAAATATATGAAATTATGAGTTAAAATTAAATAAATATGTTAAAAATTGTGCACACTATGCTCTTGAACAGAAGTGTGTCACATAAATAACTGACTGGGAATAAAATTTTCTTGTTGGCATAAGCTATACTTTCTTAAGTGAGTGAAAATCAGTAAAGTTTAAGATATCAAATCATAATGTATTTAATTAGAAAGTGAACAAGTAGTTATAAATGACCTAACTAAAGTTTTCTCAGATCATTTATTGCAAGCAAAAATGAGAAAAAAAAATTAGCTATTTTACAGCATGCATCTTTCGAGCATTTAACCAATGACAGCTGGGTTGAGTCTAGTACTAATGTTATTATATTTATTCATTGTATTTTAGGTGTTGGTCATGTTTATTTGAATAATCATTCAAGGGGTTGAATGAATGTTTCTTGGTTAAAATAGATTTCTTAAAATTTGATCTCACATTTTTCAATTTGCAAATGGATTATGAATGGATACGAGAAAGATAAGCAGATAGTGTGCACAAAAATACAAAATTATACAGCTCAAGCTCAACTCAGTTTTGTCAAGTAGATTTTGAGTAAAACTTACTCAGCACGAACGGGTAAAAACTGAGTGGAAACGACAGAACTTATGAAATGAATGATGAGTGATATTGTGTTGGCTAAAATGAAAATTTGAGTTAAAGGAAGATAACATCGCGAGTTATACTAGTTCAGACTCTGTCTAGATCCAGTCCCCGGGTACCTTCTTTGAGATTTAATCTACTAGTGTTACTCATTTAATCAGGCAGAGAAGCATTTGACAGCGAATATCTTCCAAGCTATAACCCTCTAAACAAGTTTTGAGTAATCTTCCCAAACTTGCTATCACTCGCTATTTGCTAAAGATTGAAGAACAAAAACTCAAGTTACGGAACGCTGATTCCTTTGTAATGGAAGAACTTAGCTTTCTTTGAGTCTATTTGTCTCTTTTACAAACAGATTAAGAATTGTGTGTTTGCCTTTTTATTGTTTGAGAAATTTTGAATGCTAAAAGGATTTGAGCAGAGATTTCAGCTCGTTTGAAATTCATGTGTATTCACCAAGTTCAAAATGCAATCTTCAGTCTCTATTTATAAGCGAAGATTTTTAAGTAGTCGTTGCAAACTCGTCGTCTCACATTAATCTTCAATTTTCTCTTCTCTTCTGGTCTTCAAATTCTTCCCGTTGTGAGACAAATTTGAATCCGTTATGAGATAAGGGATTTGTTCGTTGTTGAGCGATATTTAATCGTTGATTAATTTCTCGCCAACATTTCATGCTGACACCTTTTTACCTTGGATCATGTAATTATTTCTTTTCGTTTTCAGCTCCAAATCATTCTAGTAACCTGAAATGTATCAAACTGTGAATATTTTGTGATAGAATACGGTTAAAGCAAACAATGTTATATTGCTCAACATAACGTTTAAATAAATAAACGAAAGCTGAGTTATCTCAAAGTAAATTATGTTGCTAAGTTATTTTGCCTCATTTTGACTCGACAAACTAACAATCAAACAACCTAAGTTATCTCTTTCAAGTAAGCATTGGTTTATAGGTTCAGTTTACCTCAATAAACCTCAACTCTTCTCAACAGCTTATTTAAGAATCTACTTTAGAGCAACTCCGGCCCCACGCTAAATGTGGGGTTGGAGGGGAATCGGCACTCCAATGGAGCGCCAATTTCCAATGCCAATTATTGGCGCTGCTACAATAGCATGCCATTATTGGCGCGCTACCGTAGCCCCTTTAAACAATTAAATAATGTTTTTTTATTTCTTTTTCTTTTCTTTTTTCTTTTGTTAGTGTTATTTTATTTATTTATTTGATTATTGTTTTAAAAGTTCGGTAGAAAGTAATAAAATAATAATATTTTAGTTTGGTGTAAAATTTTGGAGTGAATGATTTGAGATGTGTACACTGTAGCAACATCAAATTATGAAGGAAAATAGAATTTGGTATGAAAAAATAGAGAAAGGGTTAGAGATGATCTTAGTACTTTAAATTAACTTTGATAAACTAAATAGTTTGTTATTTCAAAACCCAAGATACTATGAGGTATCATTAAGATTGATTCAACAAGTAGAAATTTGGAGTCTTAAGTCGAATTGACTTTTACTTTGATTTTTTCATACTTGTCAATTTAGAATTTTCATCATAATCAATGAAAAAGTCAATGTACTATTAGATTAATTAATTCATCATTTACATTTTTTTACTAAAATTATCTTTCTTCGTCTAATTACTCACTTATAATTTTATTAAGTCACTGAAAAAATAGTGAAAATGCATTGAAAATCCAAAGGGGCAACTAAAAAGAAATAAAATGAAAATGGTAGAGTGACGAGTAAAAAAAGATCCGACTCCGAGTACTTCAAATACGGTGGTGTTCATTTTCTCATTTAATCCTAGAAAAGATTAAAATGATGTATCGCAGAAATTTCTTGAAATGTATAAATGACTTGTTTTTGGTAAGAGATGAGCAGGGCAAATATGGATTCGATCAAGATTTGTTTCTCCGCATTGCTCCGTCAAGATTTCGCCCGTTGCGGAAAACTTCCTTCTTTTTCAATCTAGAGAGATAGCTGAGTGGACCAAAACGTCGGATTGCTAATCCATTGTATGAAGTATTCGTACCGATGGTTCGAATCCCCGATCTCAATTAATATAGAGGATTCAATCTATGACTACGGTATGACATGAGTTAATTCAGCACCGCAACGCCTGGTAGAATAAAAAATCATGTCATAATTCAATTCCCGTATTCTCAATTCCAATTAATATATTCAATTATTCTAATAGAGGGAGTAATGTGTAAAGGGGTTTGAACTTTATGAGATGGTAAGATGTAAATTTCAATGACAGCTTTGAGGATAGTAGATATAAAGAATAATAGATGTTTGTTTGAGTCAACATTCTCTTCATCGGCCCATTGCCTTATTTGAACACATAATTTATGGTAAACCGGTGATTGATATAGTTCCATAGTTGTAGTTAAAATAAATCATTGAATGTTAATTCAGATTTCTATTATACTGTATTATATAACTACACAAATAAATTAACAATTAGAATATAAATGAATCACCTATAAGATTATAAAATATGTTTAAAAATTTATTAGTAAATCTTTGTTTATCATTGCAGCATATTATTTTCTAGACAAAATTGAAAGTGGACATAACTCAATTACAAAATACATCGGAATTGGTTGTATTATTAGAAATTAACATGTAGCGAATGCTGAAGTTAATATTCTTCTTGTAACTATGAAATGGATTTGAGTTACATGGAAATGAAAAAAATGGCATATAAAAGCTGTGTCATTTTTTATAGTGGCTCATAGAAATATCATTGTTGAAGGAAATTTTCGAAAAAGTACAATGGCTCTACTTGCACGAGTCTTATTACTCTTTTGTAAAACAACTAGTTTTTGCCCCCCCTTTTTGTAAGAATTTGGAAAAATTGCTTGTTGATTGTTCCACTTAAATAAATTGTTGTTGATTATGACAAATTTTCCAGAAAGGTACACAACATAGATATAATGTTCCAAATTAAACAATTCACATACTATGGTTTTTAAGGTTTTTTCTATTTTGCCATTTTAGTGTTCATTTCAAGTCATTCTTGTAAAATATAAAATATACAATATATTTCCTTTTTAAAATTTTTAATCACTATCTCTTCAAAAAAACTTAGTCGATTTTAGTTCATGAGATTCCTGTAATTAATTAACATTTCATGTCTGTGATTGTTATAATTTGGTGAACAGCCATATATTTTTTCAAATTTGAAAATTAGTTGGGTCAGCCAGCACGTGATTTCCAACACAATTTCAGCTATTATGATTAGAAAACCAATATATGGAGACAAATGTTTTTCAAAAAAAAAAATATGGAGACAAATTATATCAATACAATCAATACAGTTGATACAATTTTAATTATCACTATTCTTTAATTAGTTGAACTTTTTCATAGCAATTCTAATTAGTTTTGAAGTAACATTTAAAAGGCTTTGGATTGATCTTATATTATAAGGCATCAAGGTCAAACTATGGAACAATTACTATATCAAGCCTAAGAGTAAGAACTGTTGGGTATTAAGAAATCTATGTCAAACTTTGACATATTATATAATTGAACTTGAGCAAACTTGGAACAAAATTTATATGCTCCTGTTAGTGTCAACATATATTTTTATGTATGTTGTTCTTTGTTTATTTCATATTTGATATAGAATTTTAAAACCACAGAAGATAATCCCAACTATATATTGGTCACTTGATATAACTAAAAAGATTTCATGAATTTTGAAATAATGAGTTTGACAATACATATTATGGGAATGACAATCAACTATGTTTTGGTCTCATTTATTTTAAAATACAATCTTCAAAGTACAAAACAAAGTTAAGAATTAAGTCCTTTATTTTCCCGTTCCTGTAATGTTATAGAATTAAAAATGAATTCATATTTTTCAAATTATGTCTTTCTACAAATGATACCAATTAGACATTGTCAAAGTGATACATCATAAAGGGATGCAATGATCATGATTCGAATCCTGACATTTGCAATTCTTTAAAAAAAATATATAGCACTTGTAATTGCTTAAAAAATTACATAATAATGCCATTTAGCATAGTGATGTGATGTACTTCAAAGCTTGGGGCACAATAGAAACTATGGTATTGCTTGTCCTTGTCCAAATTTATGCGAAAAAAGAATTAAAATTGCAGATATTTCATTTTGTTGAAGCTAAAAATGAGAATTTTCTTTTATATACGATGATTGTTAATGCTCATGACAAAAGTTGAAAATCTTTAATTCTCATAGTATCCACTTTGCATATATTATAGTTTTATTATGATTAAAGAGTTTTTTTTTTATCAGTGAAACTCACAGAGTTTAAGAGACTTTAACTTCCTTAAATTTTTTCTCAGGTATTAAAGAGCAATTCTAACTTGATTTTGACAAAGTCTACTAACAATCCCAAACTTTTTCAAAAAAATGGATTGATAAACAATTGCATGATTTACACCAAAATTCAACAATAATTTTATAAAGTGGACTAAAAATAAATAAATAAGGGTGTTATAGTGACACTATATGTATATATGGGACCCCTAGAAAGTGAACAATATTAATCATACGGCATAGTTTTTTTTTGGTAATATAATAAGGCATAGTTTGAAAGTAATAGAAATTAAAACAAATATGTAAAAGGGGAAAAAAGAATAAAATTAAGGAGCAATGGAAGGCAAAGGCATAGTCAATGCAAGTGATGATGCAATTAGCAGAAAAAATAAAATTTAGAATGGCCGGCTTTTTTTATATTTTATTTTTTTTGAAATCATTATTTATTAATTATGTATAAATAAAAATAGCAATTAAGGAATTGAAAAGTATTAAACGAGCCATTTTTTCGGGTAAATTTTATGGTGATTTTATTTTGGATAAAATTATCATTACTTTGTCTTTTTTTAACGATTAGATCAAATATGTGAAAATTAATCTAATGGTTATAAAGTGTAAAGTAATGATAATTTTCTTAAAGACAAAATCATCATTGAAAACAGCCTTTTCTCCGTTTGTCAACATAGAATACTGCATTCATATTTGTATATTCGTTAAGTATATGATTTTTTTTAATCCGATTGATATATTCACAAAATGGGTGAAGTAATTAGAGTTCGAATCCTAGCACCTACAATTGCTTAAAAAAATATATGATTTTTTATGAAATAACATATGATATTGTTATAAAAATGAATTCATCTTTGGTGCTTTTAAATTTAAATTTTACATACAAGATTACTACTAGCATTAAATTAATTATATAAACTCCAAATTCCCAGTTTTCCACCTTTGGCCAATTTTATTTTGACTTAAATTTGGTTATTTGAAATTTTCAGACAAAAACGACAAAGCATTAAATAGGCAGTATCATAAGCATACTGTCTGAAAACGACAAGTGCACGGTTACGTGTAACCCAGAATTTCTACAATCATAATAAAGCCAAATTCATTATTCCTAATTCTTTATAAACCCAAAATTAATCATAGTTTAATACTCTAATTTACTTTAAGCTAGTACTTACTTAACCCATTTAGTCTTAATTATTTTATTACAACATCTTAAAAGTAAAGACCGAAGAGGCGAAGACTAAATACTTGTTTTTTTCTCTTTCTCTCTCTAAAAAGCTTTCATCTTTTTGGGTTTTAAGCAGCCTTTCTGATACTTCTGCTGCCCATTTCTGATTTTGCTTTTGGGTTTTTGCCAGTGTTTTGTTAAACCGTTGACCGTTCAATCGCCGATAAGTTCGCCGGCGATTCTACGGTTGGGTGTAATCATTGAGTTATCTGTGTGCTTCTTTGGTTAGTGTGAAAAAATTTGGGTCAGAGCTGGTGGGTGGGATTAAAAAAAGCAGATTGACTGTTAGCTGAGAGAGAGATAAACGAAACCCTAATAAGCAAAATAGGAACTTTGTCTGCTAAAGTTTGATTTTCATTGAAATTTGTCCAGTAGCTTCTTCTTCCTTTTCTTTTAAATTCCGAGATAAATGAGACTTTGATTTTTTAACTTTTGCTGTTTTCTCCGTCTTTTGTCGAGTAGCTTTTGATCTGAGTTTGTCGCATTTGTGAAATCATTTAATTTTTTTAATTTCAATTTCTACTACCTATGCCGGTCGATTTAGATAATTCCTCTACTGCTTCGGGGGATGCTAGTGTTTCCTCCTCCGGCAACCAGCCTCCGCCGCCTAAATCCGCTGCCGCCACCGCGAAGAAGAAGCGGAACTTACCTGGCATGCCAGGTATTCGATAAAATTATCAAGAGAAAGAAAATAACAATTTTAGTAAAGTCAATTTGTTTCCTAATTGTTTACCCCCCAATTTACTGCAGATCCAGATGCGGAGGTGATTGCCCTATCGCCGAAAACCCTTCTGGCCACAAACCGATTTGTGTGTGAAATATGCAATAAAGGGTTTCAAAGGGACCAGAATTTGCAGCTTCATCGGAGAGGTCACAATCTGCCATGGAAACTGAGACAAAGATCGGGAAAAGAAGTAAAGAAGAGAGTTTATGTTTGTCCAGAGCTGACTTGTGTTCATCATGATCCATCTAGAGCTTTAGGCGATCTGACTGGTATAAAGAAGCATTTTTGCAGAAAACACGGCGAGAAGAAGTGGAAATGTGATAAGTGTTCGAAGAAATATGCTGTTCAGTCCGATTGGAAAGCTCACTCTAAGATTTGTGGCACTAGAGAGTACAAATGTGATTGTGGAACTCTCTTTTCAAGGTTTTTGTTGATTTAAATCGAGGTTCAATTAGATAAACTAATTCTGGATTTGGGTTTTTGAAGTTTGTTTGCTTTTTAATATTTGAAGGAGGGATAGTTTCATCACACATAGAGCTTTCTGTGATGCTTTAGCAGAAGAGAGTGCCAGAGGTCAAACTCCGGCTGGGAACTCGAATCGGAAGCCGGAATCTGAACCAAAATTGAAGGCTGATCCTCCTCCCCCTCCGCCACCACCGCCGGCAACAGTGGCTCCAGCTGCTGCCGCATCTCAATCAACTGGTTTAATTTCTTCTTCAGTTTCCCCAATTCAGAGTCCAGGTATAATTTTGACCCAAATTAGGGAAAGTTTCAAACTTTTTAGGGTTTTGTTGGTTTCTTTATTATTGTATCTGTGTACAAGAAACTATTTTGTTTGTCTCTCTCTTGCTTTAGGTCTTGGATTCTAGTTGTATTTGTCTGTTATTGGTTTTTGTTTTTTATTGTTAATACAAACAGCACAATTTGCATTTTGTTGTTGCATAGAGCTAAAAGCAGAAGAAGCAAGCAAAATGAGTTGTCTTAAATCCAAACAATGAGATTCAGTTCGAACAATCTTTTAATAAAGAACACACTCAAAAAAGCTGCTTCTTTTTATAAAATAAAGTGAGTTTATTTGGAGAAAGGGAACCATTATTGGCTACTATAACCTTTTTCATTTCAAAGCTCATAAAGAAAAAGTTTCCAACTTTTTTTGTCTTTGTTCAACAGTCAAGTGACTCCCCTTTTTTCTGTCAAACCCATATGCAGAGTTGGCCGATAATCCCACTCCAATTGTAGAAAAATCGGCCCCCGTGCCACTAAGTGGAAGCTGCAGCAGTAATAGTAGCACAAGCTCAAGCAGCAATGGGAGTGGCAGAAGTACTATGTTAGCTAGTTTATTTGCTTCCTCAACTCATCCATTCAACGACCTAATGCGAGCAGATCGTGCGGCTGATATCGCGCCACCACCCGCAATCGAACCGTTCTCTCTCCGTCTCTCAACGAACCCCGAATCACCGATATTCAACACAGCAGGGCAAGAATGCAGCACGCAATACGCATCGGCCCTGGCACCGGCCCCTCCCCGGCAGCCATCAATGTCTGCCACCGCACTGCTACAAAAAGCCGCCCAAATCGGGCCCACGGTTTCGAATGGATCGCTGCTTCGCGGATTAGGGTTCTTGTCATCTTCAGCGTCTTCTCAGCAAGACAACATGCAATTGGGGCTTGGATTGCCCCGTGACAGTAGTTCCGGGTTGAAGGAGTTGATGATGCAAACTCCGGCCGTGTTCGGCCCAAAACAAACCACACTCGATTTTCTTGGATTGGGAATGGCAGCTGGTGGAAGCCCTAGCAATGGCCTATCGGCGCTAATCACGTCGATCGGTGGTGGCCTCGATGTTGCTGCTTCATTTGGAGGCAGTGAATTTACCAGCAAAGACATAGCAAGGAACTCGTAACCTTGTGAAAAGGTAAAGATACAATTTTTGCATAAGCCATTGTCCTGTTTAAGAAAAATTCGAAGACCCTTTATTAGTAGCTATGATACAGGGGCTTACGGTGTTGTTAAACTCGCAGAAAGTAGAAAAGTTTGCGTCTTTTGTTGTTGGTCGACCCGGCCATTCGTGGTGAAATTTGCTTCCTTTTGAACTTGGATGGTGAAATTTTCAGAATTTGATTAGCTAGCTGCTAGAAACCTAAAAGGATGAACTGTATAAATCTGTTTTTACTGTAAGGTAGAAATGGGCAAAATTTAAGTTGATCTTGTAAATTATTAGTTATTATTGCTTCAGTTCTGTTGTTATAAATGGATCGTGCAAGTTGTTGTTTTGGATCTTTACTTGAAATTTTGTTTTAAATTACTGCTGCAATGAACTTGTAACTCTTTGCCTGTTATTGTTTGATAAAATGTAGCTTCAAGACTAGAATACTTGTTTTTGTGAACACAGAAGCATAAGTCCACAAGTGAATATCCTAGTCAGACTTGTCAATTTTGGTGGTTTTGGTTACAGCTTGAAAGGCATAAAATGATTTTCAATCTTTGCTAGGAAATTGAAAAGCAATCAACCATATGGTCTTTTATTAATTCCTTTGCAAATATATCTGAGCCTTTTGCATTATTTTGATCAATTATTATTAAAAAGAACATTACATTATTAAACTGTTTCAGTTTTTTACATTACTCTATTCCATAAGTTTATCCAAAACAAATTGATGAAGAATTTTGAATGTAAAGAAATGTTTAGAAATAAAATAATAAGAAATTAGCTTATAAAATGTGATTTTAAATAACATTTTAACCAAATTTGTGATATACAGGTGTTGTATATTTCGATAGATGATCATAAGTCCAACTGGCGTGGATTTGCTGTCTTTTCCTGTTGTCTTTTCATCTGTGTTCTTTTCTATTCAACTTTTTATTGTTTTTCAAAATGGAATTATTTTGTGCACATGATCTCACATGCTCTCCCCTTATTTTTAATATTCGTTAAAAATGGTTTACTCTTTTTATGAACAAAGAGTCGAAGACCATCCAAGATTGAGGTTTCAGAATAAAGGTAATCAATATCCAAGTATTTTAATTTCAAATTACAGGTATAAATTGTAAAAAGTTTTTATTCTATTTAATTTAGTTTTTGATCATGAGTGTTATGAAAGTCACATGTAGGGTCACCGAAAGTTGTTTTTTCGGGGTCCATCACCGAAAGTAACCGAAAGCCATCGAAAGTTGATTTTTTGGAGCCATCACCGAAAGTTGTTTTGTCTCTATGCTTCAACATTTCATTATAAATAGGATGAATTGCAAAGCAAATGAGCATAAAAAATTTGAGAGCTTGAGAGCATTTGGAGAGTTAGAGAAAAATT